>JAOVVB010029962.1:0-15643 GCA_028570985.1 Heterobranchus longifilis
AGGATCTTAAAGAAGTAAAAGTATATATTTTTGATAACTTCTACTAATTAATTTGGGTTAAACCCTCTGACCATAGTAATAGTCATTGGTTCCTCCTCTCCTTCATTAAAACACATAGTTGTAGTAGCATGAAGTCTGACATTTCCAAAAATTGGTTACTTAGCAATTTTTTATTGTTGCTTTTCTCAGCTCGAACAGCTTGAAGCGCATTGGCAATTTTCCCTTTTTTGTTGAATTTTAGAGTAAGCCTCAAACTTAGCAATAGCCCACTCATACGGTTTATCAGTAACCATCTCCATTCCATCAAACATTCCCTGTGAACCATGCTTAGTGATGTATTTGACAATAATTTCTTCCATTTTGACAAACCGTTTAAACTGTATCAAAATACAACAATTATTCAAAATGTCTAGTCTATGTGTCTGTTATTTACTTTATCCAGATTAAAAGTGACAGTTTACGTCCAAACTTTTAAACCTCCGTGTAACACTGAATAAAATAACTAGTTAAGCTTTTTATAAGCATAAACTATTTGTAAAATCTTAAACAATTAAAGAAAGACAAAAACACACTGTCACAACACATCGGACAAAACCACAATACGTCGGGTCTTTATGCCATTCTTATTCTTTCTTTCTAGCCACAGTACGTCGGGCATAAAACAACATTTCTTATCTAACACACTTGGCACAATACATTGGACAAAACCACACAACATCAGGTTAATGTTTTAAATTTACACAGAGCCATAGTGCGTCGGGCTCATTACCTTAATTCTGAGACCACAACTCCACAAACCAGTTTCAATTACATTAGAAACATACAACTTTGTTTCAGTTACCTTAGAAACAAACAATTTAATACACTCTGCCATCACACTGTGTCGGGTTGATTCACTTGCTTTAGATTCTTAACAGAATTACATCAGACCAACACCAAGTTTCAGTTACTTTAGAAACTCATAAACTTAAACACTTTGCTTCAGTTACATTAAAAACATGCAACTTTGTTTCAGTTACCTTAGAAACAAATAATCTAATACAATTCTGCCACCACACTGCATCGGGTTGATTCACTTACTTTAGAATCAGAAATTATAACAGACCAACGCCAAGTTTCAGTTACTTTAGAAAGTCGTAAATTTAAAAACTTTGCTTCAGTTACGTTAGAAACAACAATTCTGGTACAACTTTGCCGCCACACTACATCGGGCTGATTCAATTCCGTTAGAATCTAAACAGAATTGTATAGAATAGGCTTAAGGACTCCTCCTGGTAATACTGAGTAAAAAATCTCAAATTTCCTTCAAATTTCTTTTCTAGATTTTTTTTAAATTTCCCTGGCAAAAACAGCATAGATAATGAAAAAAAAAAAAAAACCTTTCTTACCTTTCCCCGCTTTTTTTTTGAAATCCCTCGTTGGGTGGCTCGCCAATGTAAGAAAAAAATTAAGTGCTAAAATGTCACTCTCATGATATTTAGGCTACTTGTTAGGGAGATCCGAGAGAAACGGCTCTGTGATAATTAAATCATATGGTGAACAGGTATTCTTTAATACACGTTTAGGAGTCTGTGTCGGGGCAGACTATAATTTCTTACAAAATGTACCTTGTTACTACCCACCTCTGGGTTTGTTGACGGTGAAGTGATTGGTCGCTTTATGTCTCAGGGAGCCCTCATGTCTGTGTTTCCTTCTGGCTCTCTCTTTTAGTTGTGCTGTCATAGTTAGTCCTGCCTGAGTCCTTGCTTGCACTCTGCACTAAATATACAGTACATTCACCTTATACACTGTGTGATGGTGACCATACCTAACTGTTTGTTAGGTGTTGGATACCCATCTCTCCTACTCTTCTGCTCCGTCCTCTTCTCCTCTCTCTCTCTCTCTCTCTCTCTCTGTGGGTTAGGGTGCACCACCCCTTCCCTGCACACAGTGGAGAAGTCTATGGTGCTGAGTAGGCTACAATATGTGTTTGCCGTTTTAGATTCGATTGTGCAGTTGTTTGTTTTTTAAAATTAAAACTAGGTTTTTTCCCTGTTCTCATATCAGTGATTCTTGAGAACTATATATATATATATATGGGTTGGACAAAGAAATTGAAACACTGGCCAATTAAGTGTTGGAGGTTTCATGGCTTCATTGATTGCAGAGTGAAAAGGTTTAATTACCAGAGTAGTAGCACAGTTTTGCTTAAAATATTGCAATGCACACAATATTATGGGTGACATATCAGAGTTCAAAAGAGGACAAATTGTTGGTGCGTGTCTCGCTGGCGCATCTATGACCAAGACACCAAGTATTGAAGTCTATCAAAAGCCACGGTATCCAGGGTAATGTCAACATACCACCAAGAAGGATGAAACACATCCAACAGGAGTAACTGTGGACACAAAAGGAAGCTGTCTGAATGGGATGTCCAGGTGCTAACCTGGATTGTATCCAAAAAACATAAAACCACAGCTGCCCAACTCACTGCAGAATTAAATATGCACCTCAACTCTCCTGTTTCCACCAAAACTGTTCGTCAGGAGCTCCACAGGGTCAATGTACATGGCCGGGCTGCTATAGCCAAACCTTTTGTCACTCGTGCCAATGCCAAACGTCAGTTTCAATGGAGCCAGCAGCAAAAATCTTGGGCTGTGGACAATGTGAAACATGTATCGTTCTCTAATGAGTCCACCTTCACTGTCTTTTCCACATCTGGGAGAGTTACGGTGTGGAGAAGCCCCAAAGAAGCGTACAGTACCAGCCAGACTGTTGCATATCCAGAGTGGAGGCTGCAATATCATGGCATTCCCTAGGCCCAATACTTGTGCTAGATGGGCGTGTCACTTCCAAGGACTACCGAACCATTCTGGAGGAATGCACCCAATGGTTCAAACATTGTGTCCTGAAGGCGTGTATCAGGATGATAATGCACCAATACACACAGCAAGACTGGTGACAAAGTGGTTTGGTGAACATGTAAGTGAAGTTGAACATCTCCCATGGCCTGCACAGTCACCAGATCCAAATATTATTGAGCCACTTTGGGGTGTTTTGGTGGAGCGAGTCAGGAAATGTTTTCCTCCACCAGCATCACGTAGTGATCTGGCCACTATTCTGCAAGAAGAATGGCACAAATTAATCTGGGGGTTGCGTCAGGAAGGGCATCCGATGTAAAACCTGTGCCAAGTTGTGTGCTAACTGGATAGCCCGCTGTGGCGACCCCTTCGACGGGAGCAGCTGAAAGATGGGACAGAACTACAGGCTGCTGATTTGACATTTGTTCAGAAGATGATCAAAACAAGGAGGTTAAAGCCACAGAAGGTCATCGTTGAAAGGGCTGGCTGTTCACAGAGTGCTGTATGCTAATTGATATATTAGATGCTAATTTCTTTTTCCAGCAGGACTCTGCCCAAAGTGCCTAAACTACCACTAACTGGTTTGCTCACCGTAATATTACCGTGCTTAATTGGCCAGTCATCTCGTCTGACCTGAACTCCATACAAAATCAATAGGATATTGTCACGAGGAAAATGAGAACCACCGACCCAACAATACAGATGAGCTGAAGGCTGCTATCAAAGCAACCTTGTCTTCAGTAACACCTCTGCCATGCTGCAATGATGCTGTAATTCATGTTAAAGGAGCCTTAATCAATTACTGAGAGCATAACTGAACATAATTTTTCAGAATTTCTGTATTGTAAATCCATTTTTTGTCACTAGTCTGAGAAAATATTCTTTTTTAAGGTACAGGATTTTTGATTTTCATGAGACATGAGCTGTAATTATCAAAATTTAAATAAAAAAGGTTCGAGATGTGTAATGAATCTAGACAATATGAAACCTTTTAGTTTATAAAAGAACATTAACCATTTCATAATATTCTAATTTTTCAAGATGCATTTGATGATAAAATACTGTATATACAGAATTGTTGTACTTTTTTCCTGGAGGTAACATTCACAGTACCTTTATATACACTTTAACGAAACATCTGATCACTGTGATGAGACACATGATGAGATCAATCGTTCTACAGCCATCTTTACTGAAAATGTCCAACAGAACCACCTGAGGTTTTAAAAAACAAAAAAACCTGAGGTGTTTATGGACCCAAATTGCACATGTGACTATCATTTTACTTTTCCTAATGACCAGATGCGGCGTTAAACAGGATAATTTCTAACAACAATTTATAAGGAACAGAATCTTTGAACCTTAAAGTAAGGCCTGAATTCAACACATTCGCTGCACCTGTACAGGACCAGCAGGAGTGAAGGTCTCAGTAAAGCCAGTTTCACCTGCAGACAGTCTGACATACCAGGAGGACATGCACCTCCGTGAATCTAGCTTCTTGGGAATGGACTGTGTTGCCTGGCTGGGACACAAAGAAACATGTTGTCCAGTCTTGATGATAGCGGTGATAGGCAGAGACAAAGCTTATGCAAAACACAAGTGGTTCTATGGAGATTCGCATCACCTCAAAGATGCATTGAGGTTAAAACACATAACAATAAGTGCTCTGAACGATTCCCTGCTTGAACTACACTATTGCCAAAAATATGTGGACACATGACCAATCACACAATCACGCCTACGCATAGCAAAGTTGGAAGCACACAGCCGTCTAGGATGTTGTTTTATGCTGTAGCATTAAGATTTTCATTCACTGGAACTATGAGGCCCAGGGTGACAATGCTCCCATGCACGAAGACATGAATCAAACATTTAGGATAAATTGGAACACCGACTGCACCACAGGCATAGATTTACACACATCAGACAGAGAAACACCAAATTAAGAAAGTTACCTTAATGTCCTAATCCAGGTGCATGTGCATGAGTAATATCTTTATATTGTTATAGTGCTGGCAGAAAAATAGATCACCTTTTCCCAAATACCTATACCATTTCCAATAAAGCCTGCAAGCTGGAGGTTTAGTGTAGAAATTTACATTGCACAGCACAGGAAAGGCATGTAGGGATGACAGCAGCAAACTGAGAGCAGTGAGTGTAGAAGCAGTGTAGCTCATATATATTAAAAAAAACTTGTGATAATCAAGAAAGCATGATCATTTAAGTAGAAAAAGAAGTAGGAGTATGCTCTAAGTCACGAAGCAGATCCAGGTCCATATGGCCTAATTACAATCCTCACAGGTAAAAGAAAGACATGACACTGGAATTTATTTCACATACTGCATCATTAATACCTGGTACGCATTCACACACTCGCACAAGGAGGCAATATTATTATATATTAATCACATGCCCAGGCCTTAAAGAGAGGGGAACTTAATAGTGAAAACTTATCTAAACCTTTTTCAGAAATGTGCTTTCTTGACACTGAAATCTGAGAAGTTTTCCATACCAGTCTGAAGTCAGTGAAGTCAGTGATTACCCAATAAATGTGAAATTTGTTTTAGATTGAATAAAGTATCCATCCATCCATCCATCCATCCATCCATCCATCTTTCTTTCTTTCTTTCTTTCTTTCTTTCTTTCTTTCTTTCTTTCTATCTATCTATCTATCTATACCGGTAACCTTACTGTAATGTTATGAGAAAGTTTAGAGAAAACCTCCTTTGTTTACATCGTTACATACCAATGACATTACAGCAATTCCCATCTTACACAATGTTTGCTAAACATTCATGATAAAATATTTAATCCAATAGATTTTGCTTACAATAAAATTTTTTTGGATGGGAACAGCTAAAACATACAGTATAATGTTAGACATTTTCTGGCATTGTGGCAAAAGTGAATAACCTAAGTGGATATATTGTACATTAATTTAGAATAATTTAAATCTTCGCAATTTTGCTAAGGCAGCAGTCTGCATACCCTCCAGGTTATTTGTAGTCAAGAATAAAAAAATTCACCTTTAAGTACTTAATCAACAGTAATGAATTGCAAAACTAAAAACAAAAAGAGGAAATACTTATTCTGGTCATTTTATTTTTGCTATTTAATGTCTTAAGAAGTGAATGCTCTCACACCGTGTATATATACTGTAAGTTCCTCATATGAGGACTGTTGCGAATAATTCATTTGGAAAACTTCGTTTTGTTTGAAGACACTGACTATGGTCATGGTTATAATACAGAGAAACCGGGAGGAGAAATTAGAAGGTACACAACAGTACAGTCCGGCTCTCAGGAGGTTTATATTCTTTCAGTGTCTGCCTTACATTTACACACATCATGTATTATGACTCTGTACCTAAACTTATGAACAAAAATAAACAGCAACAACAACAACAACAAAAAAGGTTCAAGTTGTCAGGATGGTAAGGAGTAATACACATTTTTGCGTCATGATGGACCTCTGGTGGACTTTAAGTTTCAAAATCCTCATTGTCATTGGTTAAAGGTCCATGCTAGTCCTATTTATTGTGGCTGTATGTTTGGGGTTATTTTGTTTTTTAAACATCCATCATCGTCCCAAATTCATTATATTCTCGCTAAAGGGTCCCAGTTCATCAGTCCATTCATGTTTCCTTCAATAGTGTGTGATGTACCAGGACTGTTTGCAGAAATGCAGCTCCTTATCATTATGCTCCCATCACCATGCTTCACTGTCAGTATGGTGAATTTTAATCATCACCAATGTTGTTTCATGTGACCAGATTGTACTGCTCCATATTGTTCTGACTTGTTCATGTGAGTGCTTCTTGACCCTGGTCCTGGATGATCCCCTCTTGTTAATGTTTTCCAAGGAAAAAAACAAAAATGTTCAAGACAGGGCTGAGAAGCACTAGTATAGCGTACATGCTTTAAATGCATGAATGCTTTTTGCTTTAGCAGAGGAGTCATGGTGTATATATTTATTCTCTGTATAACTGTTGGTCTTCTTACTTTCAGGTCGTCCTGCAACTCTTTCTGAGTGGAAGATTGTGTTTTTCTTTTTCCTTCCTAAAGTACACAATTCCTCAGTAAAAGTAAAGATATCCCAGGTAAAATATTATTCAAGTAAAAGTAGAAGTTCTCCATTTACAATTCTGATTGAGAAAAAGTAAAAAGTACTGACTTTCAAATTTACTTAAGTATCAAAAGTGATGAGTTTGGTTGAAGGCTCAGAGTAGCCTTTAAGTTATAGTAAGAGTCTCTCTCTCTCTCTCTCTCTCTCTCTCTCTCTCTCTGTGCTTCCAAAGCTGTCTGGAACCACCTTAACTTCTCATTTTCAAACACCTGCTACACGAATGCGCATTTTACAGAGGGAAGAGGAATCATGCAATTACATATAATAGTCAGTAGGTGGCCACTGAATATTACTACTTCAGATGCTGCACACTTCTGTGCTAATGTAGTGCAATGTCATGCTCAAATGTAGTGAAGTAGAAAGTAGAGATATTTGCTGTAGGCTGTAGTGGAGTTAAAGTATCAACTAATAAATCTACTCAAGTAAAGTACATGTACATAAAAACATTACTTAAGTACATTAACTAACTAAAAATACTTAGTTCCCTTCCACCTCTGCTAATCATCAGTCTTTAAAGAGCGAGTTGTGACATCTTGTGTGTTTCACCTCTCCAAGGACGATTAGGTGAATCTCCAAGTTTCCACCTACATATTTTTGAACTTACAGATATTCGCTATTCCTCAGTAGCTTTTTCTATTTAAATGTTATTTATTAAGTTGCGCCCAAGAACTTTTACGGAACTCCAACACAACTGTGAGTGTGAAACCTTCCCACCCGATGCCAACGCCTTTTATATCCACAACTTGTATAATTGCTTTGAAACATTTACATATATTTTTAAATGTAGTCTCTGAGTATTTGTTCCCCTAGCATTTACTTTTTAAGCTTATAAACACATGCAATTTATTTTTGTAATTTCAAAGTTGTACAACATTATGTGCGTAAATTCAAGAGATATGAACTGGAATGATGTTTAATAAGATAAACACGTGTGTTGTAGTGCCTGTGTAGAAGAGCAGCATGAGGAATGTGATCTCTGCATTAAAGAATTTAACAAACAGTTTAAAATCACTGTTCTGTCTGTATCAATCTAATGCCAGGTCTTACAGACTTACAGAAGGTGTATGATGAAGCTCAGTAGATGGCAGTGCAGTTCTGATCTAACTCTACATCCTATTCAAAGCATCATAATCCTCAGAACCCTATAAAAATCATATTTAGAGTATGTATGTCATGTGATTCAGAAATCGTATTCAGAACTCTATATGACATTTAATCAATCTAGATTTCATTCAGCACATTGAATTTTATTTCCTTAGCATTCCAATAACATTGCAATTTACAAGCATTTTTCTCATGTTTTTTTTTAGATTGCATTATAAAAACTCGCACTTGTTTATGTTTCTTGTATCTATAGGGATTAAATAGGAGAAGTTACCCCATGGAAGAAAGGGAAGCGCAGGACGAAGCGTCTGGTAAAGCACACTAGGTCATGATGACTGTGAAAGATGGAAACAGATTGTAATGCAGCTGCAAAAATGATCTGATAGCGTTAATGAAAACTAATATTAAATACAATTACTATAAAGCACATGGTGGTGTACAACATCTATAGAACCTGGTGTTATTTAATGCAAAATGAAGCATGAGATAATTGAAAGGCTGTGACTGATGATGTGACAGTTTTGGAAAAGTCTTGTTCTGCTTTAACAGACCCACATCTGTGGTTTTATTTGGTATATTCTGTATGTTGATGTCTACTCTAGCTTGCTGTACTGATATAATAACTAGCAAACTAATGATGGCACAAACCTGGGTCACTAAAACATGAGCTATATTTCCAGTAATAATGACTGTATGACCTTCGCTAACACATGGAACAGGTTAATCATTTTTAACAGGTTAGTCACTCATTTCTAAATGAGCACTTCCTCATCCAGATTTTAAATGATTGAAACTGGGTTAAAACACGACACATTATCAACACAATATCAAAACCTGGAAGGACGGTGCGGAATCGTCAACTTTGTGGACAAAATGTGATCGGAAATACTCATGAATGGAGGCATGATTAAAAAAAATCAACAGTAGAAATCTGGGCTAGCGGGCTGAGTAACCGAGTGGTGTTGACCGCACCATCAGTGTGGCATGATATTTTAGTCCCCAGGGTGGGGAGGGGGGTAAGGGGTTGTTTTGTTGTGTTCCTTATGTTTGTGGTGTATGTATGTTTATTTTTACTTTGCTGTTTGTTATTCAGTTTGTTTACTTTTGTTTATAACTAAAATCTTGGTATGTAACAATATCTGTTGGATTATTTCAGTGAATACCTTAATAAAAAAGATTTAAACCCTAGAAATAAAGTCTTTCAGCCAGTGATTGTGGACAGGGCCAGACTGGGACAAAAAAATAAATAAAAATTACTTTTTGCCTTTTTGCTCCAGGCAGCTCAACACTACAATGTAAGAATTGGTCTAGACGGACACCACCCATGTACAGTACATGTCAGAAATTTTTAATATCCTGGGGGGTTTTTGTTTGTTTGTATGTTTGACTCACAGTCTGCTTGAAGAGCTATATGAGAAAACTATGAGACGCAGCTCAGAGCCAGAGAGAGCAAATTATCATTAAAGTTCATAAAGCCCCAGACACTCACCCAGTCAGTGTGCAATCCAGAGGCGGTGGACAGAGCTGGACTGGGATAAAAATCCAATTATTATTATTTTTTTTAGATGCACTGTATGCAAGCTTTGTTGCTTTTTAAACACACACACTGTCTGATGATGCTGCACAGTGAAGAGGAGGTGACTTTGCACATGTGGCTTCAAAAGTTAATTTTTTTCTTGTGTTGCTTTTATGAATGACATTTTTTTTTTTTATTTTGGTGTGAAGCAAGGTACTTCATCACTATGGTGCCATGTGTTTGGTCTTATCCTGTCAGCAGTCAAATCAATGGGTCCCAGTCTCTCCGTAATAGACAAAAAAATTTTTTATTGCCCTTAATTGCATTGGCCCACTGGGAAAATGCCCGGTATACCAGTGTGACAATCTGGCCCTTATGGTGAACATCACTGAGAAGAGAGATTAGCATAAGGTTAATAAAAGGAGCTAATAAGCTCACAAATATTACATTATATTACATTGTAAAAACTTTGCAAGGAATTTGCCCTAACCAGCATGTTTAGTTTATGAATTAAGTTTTTAAAAAAATTTTTTATGACATGTTCAATTGGATATACTGTGTAACCTTATTATGAACATGATTCGTTCTGGAAGTGGGCTCGTATTTCAAAACACTCGTAAACCAAATCGGATTTTTCTATAAGAAATAATGGAAACTCAAATTCTTTGTTCCACATCCCAAAAAAAAAGAAATACATAAAAATAATGAATATAAGTAAAAATAATACAAAATATAAGTAAAAATAAAACAAATTAACCTGCACATTACCCTTGAAAAAATAAAATAAATAAATAAATCCTGACAGATTCTGTGTTTATGTTTACAGTTCATGTTGTGGTACATCCTAACTCTATTTTTTCATCATTTGTATTATAACAGCTACGAGCACAATCACCAGACTTAAACAATTTTTTTCCCTTAATTTTAGGTCATGGCCGATCATACAAGCATTTCACTGCAGAGCATACTGTGCATGAGGGTGACTAAATGTATGTGACAAATAAAATTAAAAATTTTAATTCAAACAAAGAAAGTGTTACGGAATGACAGACTCCATAGACAGAGATGTAGAAAACCCAACTGGGCGATTCATTAACCATATGGATTAATGGAGAGATAGAGAGATGGATGGATAAACACAGACTGGTTGAATGATGAACACAGCATGGAGGACAGATGAGACTAGAGGGTAGGAGACGAGGCATAGGAAGTTAGCAGGGGAGCTTAGCTCATGGAGTCTTTATCCATAGACTTGGAGATTGGAGACCAGACGCTGAGTGAAGGGAAATGAGGTGCTTTTGTGTTGTGTTGGTGATGAGGTTCAGGTGTGTGTGATTAGAATTCAGGTGATTGGGGACGTTGACTGAGTGGAGCCTGGCGAAAGAAGTGTCAGAAAACCTACTGATTTTTACTATAAGTGCAGATGGGTTTATGGTTTTACGGATGTTCTCTGTCCATTATGTGTTTGTTTGTTTGCATGTTTATGTGTTGGTATGTTTTCATAAAAAATATATTATAAAATATGTTATCATGGGATGCTCTGAGCAATTGTGCAAATCCATATTTGACATAATTTGAAAGTATTTTGCATTACTGATCAACACTGTCATGTTGTAGCCATATGGCTTTCATGTACTGTGATCTCAATAAAATTTGTTTATATTTTTTTACAATTCCTTTATGAAATCATCCTTCACTTTTTTATTCATTATTTTTTGATAATTGTTTTCAAAACTACTATATCTTATAATTAAGTGGTGCTTTTATTGTTCAAATGTAGCTTCTGTTCATTTAAGATTCTTAATTCACGTCACAAATTTGTTTGGATTTATCCTGTAACAATCAATCACAATAATTTATCTGATAAGGGAACTCACAGGCCACATGGCAAGAATGAGCCTGAAACCAGAGACAAAGCACAAAAGACACATTACAAGGTGCTGAGTTCAGAAATAGAGAGGGAAAAAAACAACAACAAAACCTCAGCCTACATGATTTCTGTTTTCTTTTTATAAATAAAATTATTAAGAGATAGATTTGTATAATCACATAATGATTACAAAAATAAAGGCATATCAAATATACAGTATGTGTTTTTTTAAGCATTTAAAAATAAAAAATATACTTTCATATTGCTCCATGAGGCCCCCTGCTGGTGAGGTCTTAGATTGCTACACAGGTTACAAATGTAACATATGTAACCTGTGTGTCTAAGACTTCACCGCGTTACACCCCAGCACACAACATAGTGTTATGTAATGCTATAATAAGTATCATATATTTAAAAAAAAAAAAAACATTATAAGGAAATTTTCAAATTCATATTTTTCATACAGTACGCTCAACTGAAAGTAATTTTTTAAAAATCTAGTTTATAAGTGTCAAAATCTAATCAGAACTGTGCAATTCAAGAATTCATTACAGAAATCTATAAGATAGATTGTTTCTGCAGTTGTAAAACAAATTTTAATACAAACTTTTAAAGGAAATATGTTATTTTGAAAAAAATAATCAGTTGCCCTACAGGATTATGTTTAAGACCAGGCCTGAAATGATGCAACAGTTTGCCACACTGGAACCCTTTTGGGGGTCTCTAGAAATCCTTTAAACATACCAGTTCTCTGAGGAATTTGAGTTAGTTTATTAGGGTCCTTGAAGAACATTTTACCACCTTAGTCTGGATCAGTTTTGGGTGCTTTCAAATCACCATTTCCTACCATCTGAGGTTCCTCAAGGAACCCATTATTGCTCTTGTTGCAACTACTATTACTACTATTACTACTATTACTACTATGCCTGAAAAAATAACAACAAAGTAAAAATAATTCAGAGATAATTTAATCAATGTTTTTTGTCTCTCTTGTATCATGTTAGAATTTAAAAGATATAAAACATCCCTTGTCATATTAATAATAAATACAGGAAGGAGCTTAATGTAAAAAAAAAAAAAAACCCTCTTGAAATCCCAAAAATGTGTGTAAGAATAATAATGTACCCTTTATGGCCATGCTCACCCAGGTGCTTGAGGACATGCATCATCATCATCATCATAATAATAAATGTATAAAAACTGCTAGTGAGATGAGATATTTAATTTTTGAGCTAATGAAATAAAAATAACATAATACCCATTCATGACTTGCAAAAAGCTGCTGAGAAAGTGTACTATATGAGAAATCCTGTCTTCAGTTTTTATTTAACTCAGAACCAACTTACATCAATCACATACAGTACTTTGGGATCCTAATGGAGCAGATGGGACAAGATGAGGATCATAGAGTCATAGAGTAGAAAAAAGAAGCGACTTTATATTACACTAGTGATCTGTGGGGAAATGCATCAGCATGTCTGTGAAGCCATTTCAAACTATAAAGGCTGACAACAATCATGTGGGATTGTCAGTTCTGTACACCGATCAGCCATAACATTATGACATAGCTAATGTTAACTGTTATGCGACAAAATATTGACTGAAAATTTCATTTTGTTCATTGAATTATGTAACATTAACCCTGCAATTTGACATCAATTAATCATGGTGTGTTTTGTCCCTCACATCTCTGGATAAGGGTGTCTGCCAAATGCAGTGAAAGCTAGTGATGAATTGAATGATGGTTCATTTCAAAGCATAATTATGTTTAAAGTAATTATTTCATAAATGCTTTAAAACTCCCAATTTTTCTCCAATGAGTTCAGGAGTGATCAGTTCTCTCTTCTGATCGAGTTTTTGTTCCACCCTTCATTACACTGCAGTTATCCAACAGTGTACCAACAACCTGATTCCAGTTTAGACTGTATGACTCGAGACGATCTATCAGTGTGTATGTGAGTGTGGAGACATCAGCAATATTCACTTTCCCTGCTGAGTTAATACTTATAGGAACATTGAGGCTGCTGTTCATGTTCCATCTGTTGTCTCATCTGCATCTGTTTGTTCTATGAGCAGCAATGCTGTGTGTCCACATGTAGGACAAGTCTTTGTTAGATATAGACAATTTAAAGGTGACACCTGTTTGACAATTGATTGAATTAGGTTAAGTACTCACTGTTGTGAGATACAGATCATGCACTGCTAAGAATGAACGCGTGTACTTTCTGACTCGAAACATGGTTGTACCTCCTTTTTGGTGGTTGTTACATCAAGCAGGGAGGACATGTACTGGAGAGGACAAATGCTAGCCTTGTCACTAGTTTCTGACTGATGGTGAGCTAGTTTTTTTTGTGTTCTTTTTAGAATTTTAATAAAAGCTTGCTAAGGGTCATTTAACCACATATTGATGTGTGTTTTTTGCATTAAAGATGTAAAAATGTACAATTGGAAAAAAAATTAACTCACTGCAAGCTCAATATTGTCATGACATTTATACTCATGATATCATATGTAAATGTCTAACCATAACTGTTTTGGACATCTGGGACAAGTACTTAATTATTCTACCAGAAATGTTACTGTTTGCCTGAGAACTTGTATTACTAGAACAAATCCATAGATGTGTTTATAGCAAATGAGTGTGATTTCATTTTGTCTGACTCTGAAGCTGCAGGATGGGTTGGACCAGTTCGAGCGCTATTCGGAGCAGCCCAAGGAAACGGCGTTCTTCACGGAGCTGGTGCGCTTCATCAGTCTGAACGTGAGGAAGAACGTTTCTCTCAACACCCTGAGTCAGGATGTTCTGTTGAAGGAGTTCTCTTCTATATCTTGAGACTGTAACTGTAACGAAGTCACGAAAGAGTCGTCTCTGTCTTTGATTTGATTTGATTAACACTCAGGCTTGAAAACGTGTTTGAAATATTTTGATGATACTAATGTTCTTCTTCAGTATAAAGGGTTTTGATGATGATGATGATGTCATTGTTGCATTTATCAGCCTTCTGTTTTTCCAACATTGTATTCAATTCAGATTAAATCAATGTACTATAAGATACACGTCCTTGATCCTGCAGTCATTTTTTTATTTACAAAATAATAACTGAACACATTAATCTGAATTCATATTCAGAGTTGAACTTGTGAAGTTTTCTAATATCCTTAATGGGAATTTCAGTCAGATCCCCAGTGTTGTCCAGGTATTAGGTGAAAGAATCCACACACCGGTTTCCCTATATGTGAATATATTGTACATCAACATGTCAGTTGCACACACACACACACACACACGCACACACACACACCTGCTGCCCCACTTGGTACCTGCTCTGGACACGATGCTCAATCAAAGAAACAGTGAAATAATACATCATCATCATTATTGCTCGGTGTTTAAAATCATCAGAAATACCTTACTGGGATGACCTCAGTTACCAGATCCTGTAACCATAACGACAAACTCATCCATCATGCAACTACTGATTTTTTTTCACATTTCACAAGTTCTTCTCTTTGAGTCATGGTTCAAAATCTCACCCTGAATGTGTTTGAGATCTTGAGTTTATGTTTTTTTGTTTCGTTTTGTGGAGCATTTATTGATTTTGTCAGTGTTTTTCTTTTTTTTCTGACTCTGTTCTTTAGAAATCATAGTTTAGGTGTTTTGCTGAACTGCTTTTTTTTTTATTATAATATTGAAAATATTATCTGACTTGAGTTCATGTACTGACTAAATAATGTTTAATTATTTTCATCTTTCATAACTCTTCAGATCATCAGTGTTTCCTAAGTTTTAAAGTTAAACATTTTATTTAAACGACGTTTTTTTTAAAGGAGAGTTTTAATTTTTGTCAGTCAAAACTCATTAAAGAGATTCATTATAGATTAATTAAGCATGACGAGCTACTGTTGACCCTCAACACACTGTATTGGATTTTCTTTCTTTTTTTCTTTTTCTTTTTTTATCTAGTATAAATGTTCACATGTATAATATGTGTTTCATTACTAGCTTGTAATAGAAAAGAAATAAAAAACAATAGACAATATGAAATGTTCTATTGTGCTCTGCTAATCTAAAATTTAAAAACTATTTAACTATTTAAACTAAATTTGCCATGTACTTGACATAATACATAAGCTTAACTTAGAAATAAACATCTATTTAAGAGCTCTGAAGAAAACCACATTGCTGTA
>JAOVVB010029995.1:0-15642 GCA_028570985.1 Heterobranchus longifilis
TGGCCAGAAATAGAAGTCCACTGTTGGATAGTATGAGCTGACAGTCCCCTGTTGGTAAGGTTCGCTTGTATGTGTGTCTGTGTGTGTCTGTGTGTGTGCGTGTGTCTGTGTGTGTGTCTGTGTGTGTGTGCGTGTGTGTGCATGTGTGTGTGTGTAGGTGTGTGTGTGTCTGTGTGTGTGTGTCTGTGTAACAGAGTTGGTGTCTTTGTGTGTAAGTTTGTGTCTGCATATATTTAAGCGTATATCTACTTAGATATGTATCTTTTTTATTTTCTGCATTATATATATATATATATATATATATATATATATTACATTCTCATAAAATTGTGACTTTTTCTCTAGACATTACAACATTTTTTCTGAAGACATTTCCTTAAAGAACTAAATATTAGTACTGCATCACAGAAACTGCAGTAAGTATTCATGATATTCACACAATGTTTTTTATTGTGATTTACGATAAAAATGATTATTGTCTCATCTTTAAAGCATAGCTGTAGTATGAAGGTACACACACACACACACACACACACACACAGTGAGTGTGTGTGTGTGTGTGTGTGTGTGTGTGACCCTCAGCAGTTAGAGTCCTCTCAGCTCGGGTCATTTCTGCGTATTGATCGGCTCTCCTCTGATTGGTCTTCTGGTCTCGGAGGAGGACACTTATCTCCGTCTGTAGCTGCTGTCTGTGGACCTGCTTTGTTTTCCCAGTTTGTAAGACGCCCCTGAAACAATCAGTGCACACTCAATAGTGCAGCCATTAAGATGTGGAATGGCAAAAACAGGCCAGCTGGAGAGACTCTGTTTAGGAAGGAGGAGCGGAGAGAGCAAAAACCTGCAGAGATCGATGGGGGACGGTCTTCTGGGGTTTGTGGACACAGAGAATCATTGTGGTGGTTCACTCACTGAGAATGTTTTTGCATCATCAGGGAGGAAGAAGTGAGAGAATGGAGGGTGGGGGAGGAGAGACTGGAGGGTGAGGGAGGGTGGGGGAGGAGAGAGTAATAAAAGCTGCAGCGATTCATGGGCTGCTGGTTTTATCGGCTGCGAGCAGCAGACTGCTGTCAGTCAGCATGTTATCCATGTTACACAACATATGAATCATAACAGAATATTTCACATATTTAAAAGGAGGAGGTGTTTAAGAGTGTAATGATGAGTGTGATGTCAGCAGCGTTAAGAAGCTGTTGTTGTTGTTGTTGAATATGTATAAGTATATAATAAAGTATCCTGTAGAGGATATTTAATATGTATAAGTATATAATAAAGTATCCTGTAGAGGATATGGAATATGTATAAGTATATAATAAATATTTAACCTAATACTGTAGGGGTGTAATTCAAAGTTTAATCTCAATATTATATCGATTCTTTGGACAACGATATGATATTTACTGATGTCACAAAGTCGGCCACGATGAGATTCAGATTTGATTAAATGAATCGATCGATATGAGACGATGTCATTACATTTAATACAGTCACTTTATATCTACTCACTAAAAAATACTAAAATATGATCTGACCATTTTATTACTGAGCTCTTCCACACATTTACATGAGAAACAGTCTATTCTTTTTAATAAAAATAATAAATATAAAGTGGGAAAATACAGTAAAGGTGCATCTTAAAGATGATATGTATCAATATTTTCACTTTGCATCGATGATATTGGATCGTCGATCATTGAATCGATATATATCGATCCAGATCGATGTATCGTTACACCTCTAAAGATTACTACTCAACACCACTTCACAGTTTAACATTTGACATTACAGTAGTTTCTTGGTGTGTCCACATTATACAAAAGGTATGTCTGCATCTCTTACATTTTATTTTAATTAATTAATTAGCCTACTTTTAAACTCCTATAGTACATGGCATAAGCGCCCACTTAAAATATTACAATGTTATGTGCAAATCTGTAAATAAGTAAAGTCAAAACAGGCAGAAATTGCCAAATATTGATTTCTGTTCATGGCCTGAGTGCCTTCTTAAAGTCTGTAAGTCTATTATTAAGATGTAACAAACAAAAATTGTATGTTATGTTAAAACAGAGATAATTCCACTAAATTACAAAATAAAAATGTTCACCGCAGGGCCATTTAAAAACAGTCTGTAGTTTGGCCACCCCAGCTTCAAAATCCTTTCAAGCAACTCAAAACAACAGCATGCTCAGACTGGCTGACAGCATCTCTGCTGACTCCTCGCATGTTTTAAACGGAGAATACCAACTTCTGCCCTCCAACAGGAGATTCAGAGTCCCTCCTTTTAAACGCATCAGGCTGAAGAATTCTTTTGTGTGCTGCTAAGTGACATCCGTATCCAGAGGATAATATGTGATGCACTTGTCATGGTGTTTTTTTTTGTGTGTGTGTGTGTGCAAGTGTCCTATGTGTAACTGTTTGTGTAACTTTCCTGAAAGGAACTGCCTAATGAATGCAAAATGAATTTCAGTGTAAACTGACAATAAAGTCATAATGGAACATAAATGGTTAAAACCTCAAGCAATGCAGTCACTGAAAATACCCCAAAATAGGTAATATACTGGAGTGGCCTAGATTTTAATCACTCTAATTAGGCACCTGCAGCAAACATATTGTGTATTTGTCTTACAACTAATGCTAGCTCTGACTGAAAGTGGTTGACAATTCCAGTGCACCTGCCTTTACCAAGGTACTAATTAAGAATCCCATTAGGATTTAAGAGCCTGCCAATTAATAGTTCCTTAAATACACAGATGTAGGGCTGTGAAACACTGAGGAACCCAGCAGCTATCATGGGAAGCCATTTTAAGCCCATGACCAAGAAAGGGTAAGCTGTTATTAGTGCTGGGCGCTATGACCAAACATTTGTATCACAGTATTTTTAAAGATTCTGGCGTTTTCATGGAATATGAAGGTTTTTTTGATGACTGTTAAAGGTTTATAGTGGTTTATTCTGTACTGTCAGGAGTAGAATATATATAAAAACATGCTGTGGGGCTGTGTAATTTTGGAAATGTACAATTGTTAGCGTTACAAATTCTTTGTGTCACAAATCGTTGTGTACCATGGTGTTTTAGAGAGAGTTAGTTGTAGGTTATTAATCGTTGAGTAAAAGTCCTAACCATTAGTAAGAAGGGTACGCAGTTAATAGGGGTCCCCTCTCTATACATTCATATTATATATGTTGCTGCCTATTGAAGAGTCACAGCAATTGTATTCAGCTATGTATGTATGTATGAAAAATTTATCTCATACAGGAAATTAAGCACTACCTGTTATTACTGTGAGGAATGAACAGACAATTACATTACAGACAAAACAAACTATTTTGAGCACAGAGGCTTAAGGCGTCTATACAAACTGGGAGAACACTGATCACAAAGAATCTGGCAGATGGTACTGTATGGAAAAACATATCAACTGTGGCCCAATTCAAAACGACATAATATATGTTGGCACTAAATTACTTTTTGTCGTTGCAACCCCAAAACGTTTTTCCTTTTTTTTGTAAAAACAGGAAATAATATGTATGCATATCAATCAAACTACAACTTGAGAATGCTGCTTTCAATTTCAAAAGTGAAAAATGTTTATATTTACTAGCTTACTTTTATGTTTTCTGAGCTGTCCCTGGAGACTTCCAGCTGTGATGTCCATCAACACCACATTCCAAAATTGAGAGATTTCGTCTGCGTGCTTTCATTTTTATATACCGGACCCGGTCTCTCATTTTGTTTTTGGTTTTTTTTACTGTGTAAATGCATTTCTCATTAGTATATAATATGTAATTTCAACAGAGCTGTAGGCAGAGAAAGCATCACTTTTAGAACAAACTTACAGGAAATGGTTTGCTGCACTTGCCCTGTTAGGAGTGACCAATATCTAGAAAAACACGGGTACATCCAATTTTTCAGTTTACTTACACCGACTCCACTTCCCTCACTGTGTATGCAACAATTCTATGGTTTCTTATTGCTTGATATGTGAACATTTGACCAGAAATGTGAAAATGTAACTATTTGAACAGTGGCATATTATGAATATAGACAATTTGTGAGGAGAGGGAATCATTTTTCTGTGATTTACATGATATTTCTCTTCAGCAGAAAATGATGTTTATGGATGGACATGTCTGAAGATGTCACTGACTCAGAAAGAGGAGGAGGTTGGAACGTGAACTTTATAACACCCCACTGAGCTGCTGAGAAACGGAGAAAAAAAACAAAACACATACAGCAAAAGGCCGAGGTGTTTTCATGCAGGGAAAAGAATCTGCACTCTGATGAGCACAAATCGAGGTTGTTGATTACATTTTAAGGCAATAGGCAGTTTTGTGTTGCTGCTGTTCCACTTATATATTGTATAGAACGACTGTAACGATAAAATAACAGAAGATAGCTTTATTGTCATTGTACGAGTACAATAAAATGTTGTTTGGAGCAAGCCTGTAAAGGCCTAATTATGGATAAAAACTATAAATTAGGGGTGGGCGATATGGCAAAAATATCATATCACAATTATTTTCAGACAGGATCACGATCCAGTCACGATTCTTTTTCACGTTGGTTTTTAGGACCATTTTGCAAGTTACTTCAGTAACAGCAAAATCAAACTAATTTCCCTCTGTCCTATGTATATACAGAATAACTGTCTTTTAACATCAAACTTTAACAAACTCATAACTGTATCGACCACACACACACACACACACGCTGATTGAAGGACGTAATGCAGAACCAAAGTTCAGAAGCGCGAGTTCCACACGGACACTTTTAGCTGTTGGACGTGAACAACAGGTGCTGAGTTTAGCACAAGATTGCCGTGTTTGTCAGTTAAAGCTGAGGAAGAGCAACGGAGTTTGAAGCCAATTTGACATAGTGGCCAAACAGTGGTATTACAGCTATGGCAGTAGTCATGTGATGCCCTCTGCCCTAAAAAGACTTTTCCCCCATTGACTTACATGGCGAAATAAACATGGTCTATAAATCCGTGGATACATTCCTTTGAGCGTCACAACCCCCACAAAATGACTCGTTTCACTATCAGGATTTGATCCATTCGATTTGATAACATTTGGAAAGTCTAGAAGAGCTGCAAGATTGAATGATTTATTCTCCATTCAAGTTAGCTGGAGCACTAAACCGGATGTAGCCGGCTCCGTCTGCGGGAGTCTCTAGTGCGCCTGCTCTGTGGGCCCCGTAACACGGAAGCAGCGCCGTTTTTCAAGGCGGCAGTTGAGCTTTTTTGGCTTCATGCGCCACTGAGCAGCTTTCACAGAAACGAACAGAGCTCCGCCTCGAACACTGTATCCAGGTTTTATTATACATCCATGGTTAAAAGGCGTTCCTGGAAGACTGCGCTTGTGAGAAACACACATCGTTTGTCTCGCGGTTAACAAGGCAATTCATCGCTTACTTCAAATGTGTCATTCGAAATAAATACTGTATGTGTGGAATAAAAGAATAAAGTGTCCAGTACTGGAAGCAAGCGGAGCCAGTCGTGCAGCATGGTTGGAGAGTTATTGCATTGTTGCATTATTGCACTTGGAAAGGTCACAAAGAGTTGCAAAGATACATTGTTTAGAATTTAGTAGGGTCCTTCAAACCACAAGTGTACTTAGTTTGGAATAAAATATAAAGATTGGCTTAGCTCTGCAGGTAAAATGTTGGTGGTGTGCTGCATTCATTTATTTTTGAATGAACGACACAAAACTGAAACCATATGGATAGATCCACTGCCTGTTGTGTTAAAATGCTAGAAAAATGTACCATATAAGAATGCACATCATTTCACCTGCATCAACCTTTGTCAGCCTGTGCCGCACTTCTCATGCAGACCAGGCTCCGCTCAGTGGGGTACTATGAACTTCATGTTCCACTCTCCTCCTCTTTCTGAGCCAGTGACATCATCAGAAACGTGTCCAGCCATAAGCACACTTCCCCAAGGAGATGTGTAGTAGCTCTACTATTCCAACCACTTGGATTCTGAAGGTAATGTAGTGTTTGTGTAGGGAAATAATCCACCGCTATTTGGTAGAAACGGTTATGCCCAGACCAGGGCTACATCCAGCTGGCATTATGTCAACATGAAACAAAAGAAAGTGCATAACAAAACTGAGACTTCCCTGTAAACAAAAGGGGAGGATGACACAGAAGAGTTAATTATCAAAAGAAGCCCATCCTGAGCCACCTCTAATTGACTTAATGGCAGAATCATAATGTGCAAGGCAGCTCCCTCTCTCAAACATATGGGCACTTGATTTCACGAGGATAGCTATTTCCAACTGAGTCACACGCTAAAGGACTTTAGACAATCTGAACAGCAATCAGGCTGAGCTGGGTGCAATCAAAGAAAGGGAGAGATGATGAGACTGGACTGAGTCCAATCCCCATGTTGATCACTGACGACAAATGAGTTCTGCCAGCCGTTTTAAATGAAGAATTTATAGGTGGATTTGTGCCCTCTTAGAGAAAAGAAGCATGGTATACATCATGGTCATGGCACTTAGAGGGCACAGGGAATGTTATTATCTCTAATGGGCTGTGTGGAAATTGTACAAACTCAATTGGGAACTGGTATTTCAAACCTGTTTTCTAATTGACACATGGCTATGAAGGCATGGACACAAATATATATGTGCAATTACACCCTGAGCATGAATATGCTGCCTACTATTGACTGTGAGAGAAATTAAAACACAGAACATGACAGTCTGTATGCTGATATTTCTCTGTAAATGTCTAAAATATTAGGTTTTTACTGCAGGCTAATTATCTTCGATGGCAGAAGTGGAAGTTTCTATAGGCTGACGGTTGAGAGCAGACGGAGAAAATAAGCAATAATGTGTCAGTGATATTGAAAATTAGAGTTTACACAGAAAATAGAGAAAAGCAAATAGTTGTAGTTATTTACCTGAGTATGCTCCCTGCGGTGTTTGTTGATGTTTATCCCTTCTCGGATATCCATGTTACACCGCGCATCTCCTCTCCTTCAGCCCAGCATCGACTCGACGGCGACACTGAAGTTCGTCTCTTCAAAGTGCGGATGTTGCTCTCGTAGAAATTGCCCCCAAAAAAACTCTCCTCTCGCCTCTTCGGTTCGGAGGCAGGTTACCTTAAACGCTGGCGTTCACTCTTTCCATCCTAATAAGTGCCTTGGGTGTTTTTCAGAGTCCGAGTAGTTGCTAGCGGTCCTCCGCTCTGCACGCTCCGGTCCCCGGCTCTTTTATTCAGGGCAGCCTCGGCAGTCCTGCTCGCACCGCCGCCAGCCTGGTACCAACTAAACACGCAGCCGTGGCTTCCTCACACACACACACACACACAAAAAGGGTCTGCTGCGGTGTGAAGGTTTTTAAATATCGCTGTATGAATTCATTTTAGCAGCAGAAAGTGTTCACGGTGTGGTTGACGGCGGTGTTCAGTCAGAGCGTCCGGGCTGTAGTGCACAGGATGAGGACTGTAGTTGCCTGCGCGCGCGCGGCGGCAGTGGTGGCACATGGGGCATCAGAGGTGGGTACTACAATATCATGTAGGTGGGTTTTTTTGTTCACGCTGCAGGTTCACAGTCCACAGTGTCCCATCCTCAAGATTACACGGAGACTCAGGAGACTATACATTATCTTGCTTAGCCGAAATTGTTGTTGTTTTGTTTTGTTTCTAGGAAATTAAAAACAAAAATATAAATGTTTGCTTTTCTTTGGTGGAAGAGGGATGCGTGGAGCAACACCACAATGTGAGCATACTGTTACATGTAAAAGTCCTGCATTCAAAATATTACTTAAGTGAAAAGTAAAAATATGTAAATATTATCATAAAATGTAGACCTACTTAAAATATCAAGTCAAAGTTATTGCCTCCACACTTATAGTCAACACACACACACACACACACACACACACACACACACACACACACAGGTGTTTTCACTTTTGTTGTCTATTTAAATCTCTCCTGACGACTGTGTAGGCCTGCACAAACTGTACTTGATTGACATTGTCCTCACAATATCGGCCTACTTACTGTAGAGCTTCTTCAATCAGTCAATTTATCCGTCACATGAAATCATATGA
The DNA here is from genome assembly GCA_028570985.1 of Heterobranchus longifilis. Taxonomy (NCBI): domain Eukaryota; kingdom Metazoa; phylum Chordata; class Actinopteri; order Siluriformes; family Clariidae; genus Heterobranchus; species Heterobranchus longifilis. The sequence continues at coordinate 8,063 of JAOVVB010029995.1, forward strand.
AATACAATTACCGTGTAAAGTAATATTCGTACATACATAAGAATATACATTTTTATAGCCAGGGGCGGCCCTAGCATTTTTCAGAGCCCTCTGCTAAATCTGTTCAGGATGCCCCTCCGTCCGTGACCATCTTTTTCTTCTCCTCTGGATGTGGCTGTTGTGTCGAGACGTAACCCCAGATTTGCGAAAACTCTGCCGAGACTCATTTCTGACGACATATCCTATTCTTGAGAATTTCGCAAATCTCAAATATTTTTCTTAAAACATGAAGAAATATCGGATCAGTAATTGTATAAAAAAAAATCATATCTCAATTTTTGTTTTCTTAATTTTTCTCTCAGTGGTGCCCTAGCAACCACCTGTACGGCCTATGCCAAGGGCACATCCCTGCTTATAGCAAGTTATCAGTCATCTTATTAGTAGCCTACTGTAGAGTTTGGTGACATAATTCCCAGCATATCTCCACCCAACACCTGCTAGAGGACTAATCAGCCAGAGTAATTGAAAACAGTGAAGTAGATGTATAAAGTATAACATGGACGTACAGGTACTGCACCTGAAAACTGGACAGCGCTTGAGTAAATGTATTTATTCACTGTCAATTTTTAGTTTACTTGCAGTCTCACAGTACTATCAAAGAGTGTTGACATACATGAGAAAAACTGCACACTAAACACTTGAAAAACACCCAAAGCTCTGAGGTACTATTTTGAGATAATTTTGAGGTACTTGCACTTTATACTTCTACTCCATATATTTATTTGACATCTACAGTTATTAGTTACTGAAGTTACATTTTGTCTGGCATTTGTTGCAGTTTTTTGGGGTAACAGAAGCCCAGGGCACAGTTGGTTGCCTCCTGCTGCTTTGAAAGTCACAAAAAAAGTGATGATTATGGCGTTCCATCTTAAATAACCTACCTTTGTAGCAGCGGTTGTAACTGTGATTAAATTATTCATCGTAGCAGCAATTTTTCATGAGGTGTTAACATTTTTTGCCCACCTCCTGTGTGTGGTATGGCAAATTAACATAACATTAATACAAGAAATAAAATAAACAGATTTGTATCAGGAATAACACATCTTTGTCAAATGCATTTGTTACCATTTCCTACTTCTACTCAACAAAACAAGACAGACTGCCAGCTCATGAAGTTTACAGTCAGAACTTGTTATATGCACTATGCCTCTGGCTCATAATCCACTCATAATGTTGAGTGGGATTTAAGAGAATCTACTTCTGTTTGAGCCAATGGGAGAGTGATAATTACAGCGGAAATTACTGAATGCCCCGCTGAGCCTTGGAAAGGCAAAAAGGAAAAAAAGAGTATTTGGATTAGCTTACTGAATGAACATTTAGTATCCCTTAGCCACCCATACACACCGCTAATAATGGCACATCAAAGCTCTAAGGAACACTTAATAGTATAGCCACCCAAAACACAAATATCTGCAACTCAGCTTGAATATTTCATGAATTCTTTAATGCTCAAGACTGGAGGGAAATTTTCTTATCATTTTACTGTGATGATTTCTTCCAAAGAAACTGAATTTTACCTCATGCAGTTTTACTCATTTGCCTCTGCTCTCCAACGAGGCAGATACTGCATGCGGCCATCCCTCTATGTGACAATGAGCTTTTCATTGTTGTTTGGAAGATGTCATTTAAATACATGAATTACGTTTGTCCTGAGGCAGTAAATGAGATGCCGAAATGAGCAACTTGTCAACGCCACCAGGAGTTGGAAAGATGAGCGTTTCTCTCTGAGAGCAAGAGAAGGCAGATTATTCTCTGCAGAGGTGTCACACTGCCGCACGCTCTTTTAGACACGTGCACAGATGATCGTGAATAAAATATTGTCTTTAATCACAAACATTTTCCATAACTTGTTTGTGTCATACTGTTGTACGTCAAGCTCCATTAATATATGCCTGTTTTTCTCCAGTTTACCTATAGATCTATTATACCCAAGTGAAGGAACATAATATACAATTAATTATCCTCTATTTATCTGTCTTTGAATTCAACGTTCAACCCTTTTCAAAAATGGACTGACTGACTTTGTTTCATTTTAGAAAAGGTGTGCATTCTTGCTGTCAAATTACCTGTATCCTTGTTGCCATTAATAGGTAGATTCTCTGCGGAGGCTAGTTTGGAAGCAGGCACTTGTCATTCGTCAAAAATCTAACTAGCTTGTAAATACCTGGTTCTTGACAGGCTATTTGTTGCTTCTCCATGGAAGCAGCAAAATCAACATGTACTAGAGACCATCTTGAGATGGGATCACACCAGCTGCAATGCCAAATCAGGCCAGGGGCGTAAAAAGTTTCATGACTGCATCGTGCACGGTTACCTTTCTCCACTTTCAAAACTCATCTTAAAGAATGGCTGTAGGCTAATCAGAACTGTAATCATTTTTAAACTGCAATGCTTGACAGTCATATTGAGTAATACTCTAAAAATCTATGCAAAAGGGCAATGTGCAATCTAATACAGCTCTCTACCAACATAATATGAACACTTAATATGAACACTCATCACATGCACTTAGCACCAGTCACTTTAACCTCAGCACCTAAGCACTTTAAAACTACTTCCTGGTCTGCCTCACGTCACTCTTTTATAGTGTTATTTGTCTGTCAGTGTGTGCTGTTAATCCTTTTTGTTGTATAATTTTGTGATTGTCATGTTCATGTACTTTTGTGTTTTAATTGTTTTTGTACCATCAACCTGCCGAGGGACAACAGATGTAAACGAGCCGCTGGCTACAATCTGGCATATTTACATGCAAATGTTCATTAATATGCACTGCCCCTACTCTAAATAAATACATAAAATAAATACTTGTTGCTGAAGTTACGCTAGCTGCTAACTGCTAACTGCTAGCTGCTAGCTGCTAACCGCTAAGCGCTAATTGCTAACAGCTAACAGCTAACAGCTAACTGCTGCTAACTGCTAACAGCTAACTGCTGCTAGCTGTAGCTGCTGTCAGCTCGTTAGCTCAGTTAGCCGTGCAGCAGGACCGGGAGTTTGGAGCACCGGGGGAGTGTTGGTGTTTGGGCCGATGGGAGGAGGTTTTCAGGAGGAAATGTCGGACTGGATTTTAGTCGTTGACGAGAGCTTCACGAAACAAAAGGCTGCAGGACAGACGCTGAGCTGGCCTTCTTACTGCTGAATAGTAAGTAATATTAGCTAGCTTGCTATGTGTTGTGTTGTTGCACTTGATTGATGTTTAGCTTGTTAGCAAAGTTGTCAACTTGATCAACATAATCTCATGGGAACGCATATAAATCATGGATGTATAATAAGATTTATTTTTTATTTTTTATTTTTTTAATATATCTTTATTGCAGAACAGGTGTGATTACAAATAGCGAAGAACATGAATACCAGGGGTTGAGAGGTAAATAAATAATAATACAAGAAAGAGAAAAAAAATACATACAGTAAAATAACCTAAATAAGGGAGAGAGAGACAGAGTCAGCAGATAATACATTGCAGTTAAAAATGTGCATATACAGAGTCTTTCAGGCTATGGGGTTTGTAGTGCTGAATAGTTTGTTTGTATTGTTGCATTTCATTCATAAAAACTTTAAATAGAGGTTTTCTGTTACAGAATTTACTTTTGTGAATGTGAAATTTTGCTAAAATAATAAAAAGATTAATAATTTAATATTGTTTTTGTTTTGAAAAGCAGACATCATAAAAACCAAACAGCACATCTTTATACAGTAATGAAAAATTAGCAGAAATATTGGGCAAAGTGTTTCCAAAAGATAACAGAGCAGGGACAGCTCCAAAATAAGTGTATCAGTGTTTCATGTTCAAGTCCACAGAGAGAGCAACTAATATTAATGTCAGGTCTTAGTCTTTGTAAGTAATGCTTTGTTGGATAGCGAGCAGTTTAAAACACATCTCGAGGTTTGTTTGTGATCAGGTATCTTGAAGATAAGGTCCAAGCTTGACGTCACTTTTACGTGCCAAACTATAGACACATTCACAGGAACGCCCACAAAACGCCACATCTGGTTAGGCTGTGGGGAAAAAACGTATTCACTAAAAATAAAAATACAAAATGTATTCGCTCCATTGCAATAGAATGGCTGTGGAGCTTTCTGCACGTCAATTATTATAGGCCTATATATTATAAATCCAGAGTTAAAGTTTTATATATTACAAAATACAGAGACAGAACCGGGTAGAACTGGTGGCGGCAGGATGAAGTTGCACTGTGTGTAGTCTGGGTTTTTATGTAAGCAGTGTCGGCATAAAGTCTTATAGCGTGTTCACACCCGGCGCGAATAAATTAATCTGCTCCCTTAACTGCCGTGAGTTTGGACACTGGAATCTTGGACACCCTAACTTCCATGGAAGTTCAGATATTTCAACTCACGCGATGAGCAAATTTGCGTCATTCGTGCATCATCACGCCGCCCAGTTCACTTCATTCGCGCCTTTACATTGAGTTTATATGTAATTCATTCGTGCAAATTCATTTATTCGCACCCGGTGTGAACACGATATTATACCCGGAGGAGAACCCGGCTGCAGGAAGTCCCTCCTTCCTTCCGTGTGGTTCTCAGAGTCTCTTCTCTGCAGCCGGGGCGTGGCTCCGCCCAGGATGATTGTGATTGGTTTAAAGAAATATAAACAGGCCAGAGAGTTGTTTCCACTATACCAGAGTGAAAAACATTCAATCCAGACCTCCTCCAGCACGGACACAGCGCTGTGGAGTTTCTTCTTTCTCCACTACAAACATTATTAAAACTATGTGCCAATTCAGTTTATCAGTTGTTCTGTGCTGTTATTGTTATGCATTGAACATAATATCAAATATCCATAAAATATGTTGCTAATGCTGCATTCAAGACAACTTGGAACTCAGAAGTTCCAAGTTGAGATTCCTGACTTCCGACATCAATGCGTTCACGCAGCGTTCACAACTCAGGTGGACAAAAATTGGATGCCCAAAAGAAATTCCCCATATATAGCTGTTAAATACCACATACTGCTATAATCACAACGAAATATAAACGATACAAACACATATTGCATAATTACACATCAAATTGTCTTAAAAGGCCAACAAACACTTAACAACAAACAAACATATTTTCATCCTTGCCATTAATAACGAAGGCCGCCATGTTAGATTGTGTTACTGACATCGGAGTCAAAAATACCCGAGTTTCCGACCTGTATTTCCGAGTTGTAGAACCGTTCATTTTTTACAGGTCAGAGCTTGTTTTTTCCGAGTTGTCTTGAACGCAGCATAAAGCCGGAGAGATACTTGCTGTTTAACCACCCGTTTGCTTAAACATTGCGTTGCGTTAATTTCTGAGTACGTACAGAATGAACGGAAAAAAACGGACGCAGGATATGCGAGGTATTGTCATGCGTTCACGTACATGTAGTGAAAAACAAGTCAGGGGTCGTTAGTTTACTCAGTTACAGAAAAGGGGTCGGGAGCCACTGATTTAGACGTTATGACGTTCTGACCTGTAACTGCACCTGTTTGGATTTTAATTGATTACTGCTGCTTTAGACCATCTACTTGTACATAAACACAAAATAGAAAATTAAAAAAATAAATGTGATAAAAGAGAAGGAGCAGTGGCCTGAGAGCTGACAGTGGTGAGACTGACAGCTCTGGCTCAGGAGAAAGGCTGTGGGAAGCTTCAATCACACACACTGACAGAACAGGTTAGTGAAAGCTCCGTCGTGCTCTGACAGGAGGACGTGGACGAGGAGAGGCGAGGAGAGGCGGGAGGCGGGGAGAGAGTCAAACTTAAAGGTCAACTTTATCTGCTAAGGACGGGGCACACACGGCAACATCGCTTTGGGATTTTTTTTTACGGATCACCAAAAGGGGATGCTCTTATTTGGTGTGGGTTTGTGGGTGTGCGTGTGTGTGTGTGTGTGTGTGTGTGTGTGTGTGTGTGTGCGTGCGTGCGTGCGTGCGTGCGTGTGTGTGTGAGATATAGTTTTGTGGTCATGGTATTCAAAATGGTATTTGCCAAAATAAATGAAGAAGTCATCTTATAGACACAGCGTGGACAGTAATGTAATGCAAACAGGGATAGACTGATTTTTTTTTCCAACCAAAGATGAAAGGTTTCATGGCCAGCAACATAAACGGTGGAGAAAATGGCGAGTCTTCAGAGCATCTCGTGATTTCCATTGGATAAAATATCAAACAGTTGGTCTCCACCACGTTGGTCTGCAGTCGTTGATCTCGTGTGTAACAGGAGTGTCACAATTCTTCAAATCCATTTTTTCCAGCACTGCCACTATAGCAGGAGGGTACTTTACAACAACAGCTTGAGTTTCTCCAAGTTGTACGAGGTGTACCTGAACGCACCATGACTTTACGGGGTGCATCCGAATGCACCATGAAGTGGCAGCCACGTGCTGATTTACTGTTCGAGGTTTGTTCACATAATTCACTGAGAAAGCAAAACGTTGCCACACCGACGACTTCAGGGAAGCAGGGTCTTCCAGTTTTGATGTTTGGGTGGTATCACGGTATTACGGTATTGAAATTACCATCAAAAATAGAGACTCTTTATACAGAGATGCTGTATCGCGTGTGTATTCACATTACTCAGTGTGTCGCTGTCGGCACCAACAACATTTCTTTCATCAACCATGGTGGAAATAACAACTACTGCTGCTTTGTTCCTGTTGTGGAAGTCCCACATACGTCATGTCTGGATTAAAAACATCACCCGGAGGAAAACTTTCATTACTTTCTACAGGAAGTAACATTACGTCAGGATGACTGCGATACCTGAGGTTCAGATTATGATTTTTAATTAAATAACTTTCAAAATGTTTGTTTTCTGAATGGAGTTCGGAGGGCATGATGGCGGCTGCTAACACAGCGGCATGACCCCAAAATAAACAGATGTTTGCAGTGATATAATTGGGATAAACGCTGAAATATCAATATCATAAAAAAATGATAAAATGTTTGTTTTCTGTATTTTGCCCAACAAAGATTTTTTTTTCCACACAAATACCGCCTTTTACTGTAAAATGGCAAGACAGTTTACCTAGTTTTAGTACAGATTAAACAACACATAGCGTTAATTAGTGAGCGTTAGAGCTGCTGGTAGGCTGATTTATTTTGACCTTTGGCTAGAGCAAAGGTCAAACTAAGTCTTGATTCTACTCACTTGCAGGTCTTTGATGTTTGGAAAGGGAATTCCTATGGTGACCACTGCCCTGGCATTGTCATCTGTGAAGTCTAGTCCTTCACTCACTTTGCCCCGACAGACAGCGATCAGCAGCGCACCATCTATAAATAAGAGGATATACATCAACTCTGTTCATGACAAGTCATGTAAAGTAGAAATCTGAACAATTACTCCAACGATTCTATTGTAAATTAAGAGCATGTCAGCTGTACAAATCACTGCTTACAGGAGACATATTTAACTAGAACATCTTTACATTCTTTAATGTTCAAAAAACACTTTTTCAGAACCAGAATCAGATTTATTGTCAAGTAGTTTTTACGTACAAGCAATTTGTCTTGATGTCACGGTGCAAAACAAGAAACAACACAAACAAAAAG
>JAOVVB010030004.1:0-15642 GCA_028570985.1 Heterobranchus longifilis
ACTTCCTCTTCTGTGCACCGGTCATTGTTCATGGTGGAGCTGGAGTTAAGAGACGACGCCTCTATAGACCAACATCTGCATATGAATGCAGATAAATAACAACAAAAACACGACAGCTGATGGGTGGTCTGCACACGGACTGTTTACCTGCAAGCAACCAACAGCGGCTCAGTGGAAACCAGAGCGCTTCAGCTGAGAAAATCCTGTAGTCCCGTTTCCTACAGATTCTACATTCATATGCAGAATCTGTTTATAGAGATTAATGCAGCACACCCTTAACGCTATGGATGAGCCTTTGATGTTATTTTTCAATGTGCAGGGTCCGACTGATTTCAGCATATGTGTGTGACTTGCGTCACAAAAGTAAGTTAAAATAAGTTAGTGTTGACTTTTGGTTTCACGCGGGACACGGACAGCGGTCTGCTGGGTGACCTCCCTCCTACACGGACTTTGTTACTCTTTGTACGACATCATCTTACAGCACCGCGTTCGAAAAGTTGCTCAGAGCGTTAAGCGTTAACTCCAGCAGATGGAGTTAGTTAAAAGCTAAAGGGTGCCTTGTGCATCAGTATGATGCTGAGGGCCACTGACCAAGCTGCTGTATTTCACCAGCTGAATGAGAACAGGTGCACACGCACACAATTCATATGCATACAATTGCAGAGCTCGTTACAAAATGAAAACAGGGTGCGCAGCCTACTGTACGTCTACTTTTGCATGTAGGCTTATTTACTTTACGGTCATTAGTCAACAGCCCATAATCTGTAACTCTGCAGGCTAATGACAGGATGATAGATGCTATATCCCCTTTACTTTGATTATGTTTGACTGAATAAACATATGATTCAGAGGGTGTCGGGGCTCATGCATATACACTAACCAGTTCATTTTTTGTTATTAAGTGCATGAAAGTAAATAAAAACTTTAGCTAACATTACCTGACTGCTAACGATCTGTGCAGAGGTTTATTATCTGCAGCTGTCTTTATGAAAACAATAAAACACAGCTTGTGTAGATTACAGTACATCGTGTTTCAACATGCAGAGAGTTACCATTAGTTTCAGTGTTTAGTTACTCTCACAACATAAAGGCTGAGACACGCTGACACAACCACAGTCTTCCACTAGCATGCAGCTAACGTTAGCCTCCAAGGAAGGAAACAGAAACGGGGTGAATGCTCTGGTGGACTTTTTCCTTTTTTGTGGCAACAAAAGGAAGAGGGAAACACGGTAAAGTTGAAAAAGTAACAGATTGCTTATTTGAAAATGTAACTAAATAACGGATTACTTGAATTGCAAAACTAACACATTACGTTACAACAAAAAAGTAATCTGAGTACTCTAATGCGGTACTTTTTAATGCATTACCCAACACTGGTGGTAAGTTAGTGGAAACATTTAAAGGAGGATTAATAAAGGACACGATGTGACTGTCCTTAAGGTAGAACTGTAATATCTCATTCCAACAACTTTGCCTGAGATTTTCATCATTAACTGCTGCAGCACAAAACAAAACAGCCCAAAGAGTCGAGTCAAGCATCACATTAACTAACACAAACTGCTACAATATCATTGTTCCATTTTCTAGGCTTTTCTCCAAAGCAGCAAGCATTAGAGAGAAACTTCTCTTTGATTTCACACCAAGCCCTGAGACAACAACAGCTCTGCAGCAGTCCAACCCATCAGTTTCTATCCCCTCCAAGAACCTCGTAACACACTTCTAACAAGAAGCGGCATGGTGCCCCGGCCGTGAAGTCTCTTCATGCTGCTGAGTTTTATTTGCTCTCTCAGAATAAAACAGAATTTAAATGAACATGCGGATGGCAATCACGACTGGACTTGGATGGAGAGCTAACAAAACCTAAAACTTGTTAACTTGTGAACAATGAGGAGGCCCGTGTACAAGACCGACTCATTACCTCCTAACTGGTTTTCATCCGTTTCCCTGCATTGTGCTGATTTGATCTTCAAAAAAAAAAAAGATGGAGTGAGCCAGGTCAATTTTAATACACACAAGTTTGCCCTGCCTTTGCACAACAACATTAAACTTTCCACTGCAGTATTCCAGTTTTTGCTGACTCACTGGTTTAGCTGAATATCAAAATCTACTCCACCAGAGCTGGAGTTATGGCAGTTAGTCACAGGACCGAGATCAGCAGATCTGTGCTGCTTATTAAAACACTGGCTCCATGCCTGATATTATTGACCTGACTTGAATTTAGAATTCCTACAATTATATATTATTGTTAGCTTGCTTTTTCTGATGCATATTTCATATACGTTTCAGCATCATTTGATCTTTTACAGAACATGTTTTGAAGTATTTTTTGCTAAAAAGTGCAGCCTTTGCACTGCCCCACTCCCTGTAGATTGAGGCGATTTCATTAGCAAAAAGACATCACATAGAATGAATCTAAGCCATGCAGATACCCACATCTTCATCACACATGCATTGCCTTTGAGCAATGTATTCATCATAGCGCATTCGGTTTCAGTTGTGCTGGACTTCAGACAAAACCCTCCAGATCTGCCTTGTTTTAAACATCAGGCTCCGGGTGCAGCAGCCCCCCCCCCCTCTCTCTCTGTCAGAGGCATTTTCATGCTCTGAACTTCCTATTTTCAGTTCAGTGAAACGATGATATAAGAAGTCTCCTCTCCCCGGTGGAGAATAGAGCTGTTCAAACTGAATGAGAAGAGAGAATAAAAGATGGAGCCAGCACGCAATGCTACGCAGAGATACAGCGGAAACTAATGACAGCATTAGACACAATCTATTTACTTTACACAGAGGAGGGAAAACACAACCGCCTGTGTGTGAGAGCACAGGGAGGATGGTGTGGGGAAGAATTTGTTGTCATACTAGAGTTAAGGAAAAATGTGGACTATTTTTGTGGCTGCAGAAAAGACCTTGGTGTCTTTGTCAGCCTGGTACAGATATGCTGGATTTTCTCTGTGATGAGACCTTGTTGCATTTTTATAGTTGGGAAACAGGGGGTGTGATATATACCCAGTGTATACACACCTCTTTCCTGGTGGTTTACAGTATACAGTTTACTAGGTAGATGGGTAACCGAGGAGAAGTGGGTATATATGTTTATTCTAATGGATTTTTGGCTGATAAGTGGTACCAGCCAAAAATCCATTAGAATAAACACATATATACCCACTTCCTCCTCAGTTACGTACCCATCTACCTATAGTCCACCCACCTCACCTCTGTATACCATTCAGTGCACAGTTTCCATGCACAGTGAAGTCCAGCTCTGGTTGTAGCTCCAGAGGTCATTTATTTGGACTCCTGTCGTCGTCCCAGTAAACATGAACTGGAGGAGAATCAATCTACTGACAGAAGTCTGTCCACCTCCGGTACAGCAGGTGGCGATATGTCTCCTTTCAGCTGGTTGCTACTGGACCTTCTTCTGGTTGACACATTGCATCACATAACAAACAAGTTAGCAAGCAGCAACGTCGAAAACATGGATAACTTTACAGCGCTGTACATTTCGTATGTACTCTACGCTTTTCTTTTGGCACAAATGGGACGTTTGAGATGTTTTTCTTGTTCTCTTTCTGGCTTTGAGTGTACGCTTTCGATTTCCAGGTGAAAGACCGCCACAGAACTATATGACACACGTGCAGAGAGGCCAGTTTAAAGTAAACATGCAGTAAATCCACCCCCAACCTCATTATCTAGGTGTGTTAGCCCCACTTCCAGAAATACGATTTCAGTCGGAATAACATGTTTACACGTATTTTAAAAGTCCAGTTTTAGTCGAACTAACACAATAAAACGACTACAAAGGAATCTTAAGTATTTTTTTTTAATTTCATACATATCAGGTCAAATTGCTCATACATGGTTATATTTATTGGGTCAAATATTAATATATTATGTGTTATAGACCTGCTCTGTACAATGTCCATGTATTATTCTATGAATGGGAACAAACCATGATTCTACCAGCAGACCATTATTACTTAAACGTTACTGCAGCAACACTGTTTTCTTTTTCAGCCAGGGGCATTATGTTTACTGTGGCTAATATTATGTCTGCTAAATGTGGGAGTTTGCCTTTTTTTACTTGCCGTTCTGTCTGTCCCTGTAGAAACACCGTAGTTTAGATAGAAGTTACATGTAGCTTCTAGTCACGTCATCACTATAAATAAACACATAGTAAGCACATGGCTAATACAGGAGTGTCTGCAGTAATATCCTACATATTCTGCCTCGGTTCCACTCATTAACTGTCAGGTCTGGACAGTCCCAGATCAGATCCTGCTCACATTGTCATCTGATGATCCAGACCACATCCTGAAGTGTTCTGGGTCTCATTCTGATCAGATTGTAGGTGTGAGGACAGAAATCTGACACAATCCGGACAATTTATCAAACGTAGGTCTGCATGACGAGAATCTCTCCTGAGTGTCCATTTTAAAATGTTGTTCGGCTACTCTGCTACTGCTAATACTACTATTGCTTCACAATAAAAGCCTATGAATAACAAAACAATGGGGGGCTTTTATTGTGAAGAATACATAGGAAATGAAATGTGTTTATCACCGAATTAACAGAGATTTGTCAGCAGCTGGAGCACAGCTGAGACCGCCGGTCTCTGTATCACAGTGCGTCTCTCATTACAAAATAAACGAAATATCAAGAACATAAAGAACACTTGTGCACCAAGTGTCATTTTGGATCCACCTATCGCAGAGAATATCAGCGCTGGAAATATATCCGATCACTATCCGACCAATCAGGTCGCATTAAAGTGTGAAATGTGGACACACACACACGAGGACACATCTGAGCTCTGATCTGAAGCATCTGATCACAAAAATCGCATGTTGTATTACAAAGCATTTTAACAATAAAGTCAGACAATTACATCGTAAATATAAGAGCAAGTTGTGATCAAACGATCCATAATAAGTTTGCATGAAAGTAATCGCCAAAAACTAGAAATTCCCACGATTTCAAAGACACCTGAACATATCTCCAATCAAAATAGAGCCACACATTTGTATCAGCAGAAACTACAAATCCCCACCTTTCTAATGACACCTGAACACCCCTCGCATCCACAACAACGCAACGCAAACTTCACATTTTACCGTCAAAGTGACATAAATCTGTGTTCTTGTCATAATATTTCACCAACACTTCTGTTATTTTCCCCCAAAATGGCAGATTTAGTTATTCAATATCAATATGGGATCAGTGCATCTCAAAGACAAAGACGTACACGTCAGCTGTAGGAGTTTCTCCATCCAGCTGATGTGGTTTTGTGTCTCTCAAACATCATCAATCAAAAAAAGAAATGCTAATCACCAGTTTTCTGTCAGCTAGCAGCAGGGACGGTGTAATGTCACTGTCATCAGAAATGTAGCTGTGTTAATAACCTACAAGATGTATCTGCACTCTTAACACCATTCACACACTATTAAACAGGGACTCAGGGAGGACATCATTAAAACGTAGGAGACTGTATTGTACAGTGAGTGTAATGTTGTGTCTAACAAGACAATTATGTAAAACAGAAATGTAAAGAATGTGAGCGAGTACGTACATGTAGGATGATATGGCGTTGGACTACTATAAACTAAGATCTGCTGCAGTTCAGCTACAGAGCAACAAACAGGAAATAGTTCCCCGCAGTAGCAGTAGCATTGTTTGCATTCAAATGTTATCAATTTACAGTCTCCTGCGGTCACTTTCAATTATGGCCTTTCTTGAATTTATTGCTCATAATTTGTCATCAATTTCACAGTCAGCACTCTGAAAGGGACTTTAAATTAGTGTGAGCTCGACATTAAAACTGAGCCTGCTTTATTTATCCCTGCCTTTAGATGATAATATTTCATGTAATGTCGATTTTATGTGGGGCAATTAAAGTTTCTGTCCACTGACGCAGCAGAGAGGAACTGAGAGCTAATAACACCGGCAGTGCAATGGCTCCTGTTGTAGAGCAGCTGAGCCTCGTGTAAACTACAGACCTGTTGGAGTCAGGAGGACATTGTGCTCCTTTTACATTATGGCTGTGTTAAAGATTCAAAGTTAGACTTATTGATCATGTGACTAACGTGAAAATGTACATGTTGGTTTATAACTGCCAGTCATACGATAAAATATATCTGTTAATCTTAATATTTTCAAACATTACAACATCTTTAAATATAAAAAAAGAAGAAAAAAAACTAATGGTAGACAGTCTGTGTTTCTTTCAGCCCGTTCATCTGACTGTCGTCGGGTCTGATCACAGAGCGTGCAGTATATAAAGATGGACGACACGCCTCCACTTCCTCACAATGTACAAAAGTGAAGCCAAAATATCCCAGATACGGGTGCTGTAATTTTGGAGCCAGAGTCTGCACAGTAGCGACCCGCCTGACCAATCACAAGTTAATAACAGCTGTCAGTCGTGACCTTTCACCCTGTTTTTACAGCATCAAATAACTAATAATTAAAGCAAAACTTATCAGAAAAATGAACACTTGACATCAAACATCAGCGTGCTACGAAGAACCTGAAATGACAGAAACCATCTTTGAGAAAAATGTATTTAACGCGTTTCAGTTTTTAGTTTGGCTCATGTCCCACCCACTAACATGGAGGAGGCGGGGCTTATGCCCTGTACTGCAGCCAGCCACCAGGGGGCGATCCAGATGTTTAGGCTTCACTTACAGGGAGCTGTCAGACTGTCCATCTTTATATACAGTCTATGAGTCGCCTGAAAAAAATGTTGGCATTGTACGTTTCTGCAAACCATGGATATGCAACATTTGTACGTTTCATACATATCATATCAACGTTTCTAAAGTGAGTAAGTTAAAATAACTTACGGAATTTGCGTAACAAACGTCGGTATGTTTTTCCTACTTTTGTTGCCTAAAGTTACGTTTTGTTTGAATTCACAAAACTGCGACTGTAGTGAAGCCTCATAATCAAGATTTTGAAAAAAAGTGCTATTTATACGCTTTACCATGAGCTCACGTTGATATCCGCTACATATGCAACGTACAAATGTAACATATCCATGGTTTATGAAACGTACAAATGTAATATACCTGCGTTTTGCAGAAAAGTACAATGCCAACATTTATTCTGGCGACTGCGTTGCAGTAGTGGCGGTTATGTCACGTGTGTGCTTGTTGTGTGTAGATATCACCCCGGTCCTCAGGTCATCTTGTCAAAGTCTGGAGCTTTTCACACTCGGTTGTCGTCTTGCCACTCACCACTACTCCTTCTCCATCCTCCACCTCCACCTCCTCCCTCATCCCCCGAGGGTGTCGGCCCCAGCTGGAGAGCCGGAGATCAGGCTGAACTACGAGAAAGCCGCCCCCCCCCTCCAGGGAGCTGTGAGGTGGACCAGGGTTCAGCTGGGGCAAACACTGCTAAATGCCCTGGGATGGCTCAGATCCGACAGGTTGGGTCAGAGGAGGAAGGGAGGTGGGTGATGCGTGTGTGTGTGTGTGTGCGTGCACGCGTGTTTAGAAGATAGGATGTAGGGAGCCTTGTAGCATGTCATGCCAATGTAGGTCACATATGACAGACCAGATGGAAGAAGATTGATGTGTAAATACGATGTGTAAAGCCTGAATTAGCACGGTTATGTTCTTAATATAAATTCCACAGGGTTATGCTTTTAATAGCTTACTTATATTCCTGTAAATTTGAGAATAAATGTGTATGGCGTTGCCATATTCCCACAGCTGATGACCTCTTCAGTGGTATTTCAATAAGTAACAGAGCAGATTAGCATTAGGAGTAGGAGCACTATGCAAGCAATCAATCAAGCAAGCAAGCCGGGGGTACATGTATTTGCGTATGAGAGCTGTCCGAAAAGATAACAGTGTATAAGTAGAAGTGAAAATGAGGCGAAGGGGCGAAAAAGGACAGATGTGAGCAGGATGTTTCAAAATCTGCTTGCGCAGCAACAAAGCAGGGAATGAATTTGGCCAAAAGGAATTAAAATCTGATAATGAAAAAATTTCAAGGTGTGAATATTTTCTTATCATCCCATTACCTTAAGGTAATGTAAGTACAGTACAAGGGGGGGAAAATACCGTCAGTACAGATTTCATTTCGCCAAATTTACACTTTGATCTCTAAACACTGCTCTCACGAATGAGATGAAACTATTCAATTTCACACATTTTAACTGCTCAGTATTGACTTGCTCATGAAGAAACCTTATTTGTGGGAATAAGCCAAGTAAGGAAACTTGAGCATGCTGTGTAATTGAAAACATGACAGGATTAATTTAAGTCACTACATCAGTCGATATTTTGTAAACAAGATTCTGTTATAGGCTGCAAATTATCAGTGAAGTCATATTCTACAAAACTGGCCCTTGTTTCTAGAAAACATGATGCAATCTTATGTGAATCCTACAGCTCTCAACACTATATTGTATGTGATTACTTACTCAAAGGATTTGCTGAAGCTGCAGTAGCTACATTGTCCTAAAACAGGGGTCATCAACTATGACTATGATGTCCGAGGGCCAGACTTTTTCTAAGCAGAAATTGTCGGGGCCGGACATTCAAATATATATATTATTTAATTTACTTAGACCTAACTAGCCTATCATTGTTTAATATTTTCACTTTCTTACAAAATAAATGATATTCTTACTATCCTATATCAATGTGAACAGACTCCTTAAAGCCTGGAAAATCCATAAATGCTAAATAAGAGCATGTGAAAAAAATTCAAATGAAATGTTACATAAGAGCATGGGCAAAAGGCCATACATTTTCTGAATGCCCAAGGTCTCTAGTCTGTGGTTGTAAAGTTCCATGAGGCTATGAGGTCACAAAAGGTCATTTTATACAGTGAGGTCAGGTTTAAAAAAAAAAGAAAGGTTTCACTACAATGAAATGGTTACTATGGGGACTGACATCATCACACATGGATACAATTGGACTCATTGAATTCACAAGACTCTTTATGAATAAAGTGAGCACGTCTGTGAAGGGGAGACTCGTTTGTACCCATAGAACCAATTTTCATTCAGATATCTTGAGGTCAGAGGTCAAGGGACCCCCTTTGAAAATGAGCATTCCAGTTTTTCTTTGGAAGCTTTGGAGCGTTATTTAGCCCCTTCCCAACAAGCTAGCATGACACGTCAGTTTCATATGATACCAGTATCTTCACTAGCTTTAAAATGGAGCCTGTTAATCCAAAGATCTACTTGATTTTAACTACGCATACGTGAACGCATGACGCCGCCTCGCGTATCCTGCGACTATTTTGTCTGTTCATTGTGTACAATGTACT
This sequence comes from Heterobranchus longifilis, assembly GCA_028570985.1. Classification (NCBI taxonomy): domain Eukaryota; kingdom Metazoa; phylum Chordata; class Actinopteri; order Siluriformes; family Clariidae; genus Heterobranchus; species Heterobranchus longifilis. The sequence continues at coordinate 9,280 of JAOVVB010030004.1, forward strand.
CAAAGATTAATGCGACGTCTACACGAATGGGTGGTTAAACAGAAAGTATAACTCTGGCCTTACAGCCTCTTAAAGACAATAATGTTGGCCGAGATCGCCAGCAGTCCCACAGGTTTCTTAGGGTTAATATTCTGCAGAACGGATGAGAAGCTGTGGTGGGCAGTGCGTGGCCTGCGGGCCGCCAGTTATTGAAAAATCACTGTCCTATAAGATGCCATTATCATTTTTGTGCAAATATTCCCCAAACATTAAATGTACTCTGTGTAGAACTGTATGTAAGTATAGCATACTTCATTTTAATCTGATGGTATAAAGTTTAGTTAGTATAACAATTAGACAATCCCAAATGGCCGCTTGCTAAACCGTGTACCCTTAGTTACTGTTGCTATGCCTGTTAAGCTTTCCATTCTCACAGGCAAATAATGCATTTTACAAAGATAACATTGGGTCTGCTCCCATATATACCCATGTGTGTTTATCATGCAGAAAAGTGACAATACTCCTCACATTCTCAGGACTTCTTTATGCTTTCTGTCCCAAATGCCTGTACAGAAATGAGAAAAAGGTTTTGTGTATTCTGCACCCTCAGCTTGGAATATGTTGCAAAAGGACTTGAAACTCAATAAATGAATCACGCTAAATGCATTTAAATGCAAAATGAAAAAAATATAGGCAGATTACTTAAGATGTCAATGTTTTTAATTTACCTGGTTATGAAACAGACTCTTAATTTCTATTTATTTTGAAATGTGAGTTCCCTTATGACTGATTTTTAGTTCCTTTTGTCTCTTTTTGTGCTTTCTGTCACTAAATGTGTTTGTATTTATGCTGCTGCCTGTCCTGACCAGGTGTCCCATGAAAAATAGACTCTTAAGTGTGTTGAATAGGGAATAAATAAAGTAAACATGATGGCTACATACATGACATAATGGTCCCAGCACCTCCTCCAGTTGATGATCCATGTCGAGGACCTGAAAATAAAGACAGTGTTATTCTTGTGTTGAAGTACAGAGATAGTAAGTCCTGGTATTATAGGATGAGTCATACATTTTCCAATTTCAGAGACAGTGACTTTAATATAATGTGTTATTGTACTTGGAGCAATAAACCGCAATACTTTATAGCTCACAAACAATCAATGAAATAATGGTATTCAGTGCTTCGATGTTCTGTTGTTGTAGTTATTATACTAATGCTTCGTAAATGCACCGAACATATTTTGTAACCTCATATAGTTGCTATCATTGTGCCTTTGATTTCCTGTGGTGACATAAAAATGCATGCGCTCGCAGTACTGTCTGATGATCTGGATAAAAGCATTCACCCAATGGCATGTTATTTTGTTTTATATTGTTTATGAGATCATCCACCCTTTTTTATTCACGCTGTAGAAGTTTTACAGCTGCCGAGCCACTGTTAGTAGAGTCAGGTGGTAAATTGCACCGCTTTAAATTTGAATTTGAGTGAAGCCGCACCGAATGGAGTCACAGATACAAGATAGCCACCTGTGTGTGTCTGCCACAGTCAGACGTGCGGGGCCGTGGAGGTTATTTGCAATGGCGTTGTCGTGTTATATAAATAAATAACGCTGTCCTACGCTGATGATTTTAACTTTTATAACGGTTTTATTCCTTTGAAATGTGCAAATGTCCAATTTGTGTCGACGCAAGTTCAAACTGCAGGAATAAAAACATTATAACAAATAAAGCTGCCAGCAAACATCATCATAAAATTAAGGTGTTTATCAGGAACCTCAAAAGGAAGATTTGCATGGTGCTTTCTGTCTCCGGTTGGAACGACTGCAGCGTTTGTGTCGGTGTCTTGCCTCTATAAATCACTTGCTTACTTTTCATTTGCCGCACAGCACTACACACACACAGAGAGAGAGGCAGACAAAGACCGACTGATTAAAACGTGTGACTTTGTGTTGGTGGAGAGCAGGTGAGGCAGAGCAAAACACAAAGCTCTTGACAATAATTTGGCTTTTCCTTTTATTTTTTGCTATAATTGTGAATGCAATTACAGCAAAACAAGTTGAATCGCTTAGCACATATTATCTTCTCCAGCAACAATACGCCACATAATTTCTGACTTCTCTGTTTTACGTGTCTGATTTACTTTGTTCTTCCTTTGTCATTCAAAATCACGGCTGCGCTGTTTAACATAGACACTTTAACCTTGCAAACACTAAAATACAACAGGGACTAGATGAAAGTGATTTCCACCTTACCTCAAGGCAGTAATTTAGCATAAATACTCTCAAATACATAAATGCAAAATCAGTATGACACAGAAGGGCTTTTCAACTGTTTCCAGATCCCTCTGACAGATGAGTGGTAAATATCTGTTAGTGGGGAATTAGTTTTTACCGTTGCAACAGGATGATTGCAAAAACAACGATTCGTCCCATATTTACAGCACATAAAAACAATTCAAAAACACAGCAACAATGCAAAATCAGTGCGACAGAAGTTCTAAACAACCCGAGTCTCATCTCAATGACACAATCCAAAAACACTTAGAAGTAAAGATGAGTAATGGGCGACAGAGATGAGAGTTAAATGAAATCATGCTACTTTTATTTCAAGTTTACTCTGTAGCCTCCACAGACTCGTGCGCAGCAACCACGACAACGAAATCAAGCAACAACACCAATCATGTGCCTTTAATTCACTTTTCATCGAATACCCCAGTGCACATTGACACAGGGCACCGTCAACTGAAAGAGCAGCGGACACCACCTGTGAATTATGTGGAGGCATTTAATAAATAATGCAAAGGCCGTAACATTCAGATCAATATTGATAGCTGGAAATGTTTTGTTGTTTTAATAGCTGAAGGCACCACTGCACTGTATCATTCCCCACCTATCAATAGGTGTTATCAGTTGTTATCACTACATATGAGGTGGTGTGGCCCTACTCCACCTCCTAGTTGGCTCAGTAGACTGTTATCATCTATTCGTAAGCAGGATCGCCCACCTGCGGTAATATCAGACACTCAGAGCAACAGCGATGTAAGATGACGTAATATGAAGAGCGACACAGTCCGCATAATGAAGAGGGTTCGGGTGGTGGACGGGTCAGAGGAACACAGAACTTTCACCTGGTAGACCCGTGTTTGTGTCCCGTGTGAAACCAAAAGTCAACATTTACATTTTTAAAGTTGCGTAGGCTATGTAAGTTAATGTTCTTATGTAACGTTTTTAACTAATGCCACTAAAGTAAGTTAATCTTAGTTTTTTTTAAGAATATTATTTTTTGGCTTTTACTTTTATTGAGAGTACAGCTGAAGATAGACAGGAAAGGGTATGTAACAAAAGATTAATTGCTTAAGTGTTTCGGTGTTTGTGCGTGCGTGCGTGCGTGCGTGCATAGTTATTTTAACCCAAACCACGATCTTTTCGTAAACCTAACTAAGTAGTTAATGATGTTTACAATGTTAGTGAATCTACTAGTAGGTGTAGCAGGCCCCTTCTGACCCATATTTATGAGGCTGATAATCACTGATAACGCTCATTCAACAGAACCTGCGCTGCTGGTATGAAACACTAGTAACAGTTTACACAGCAGCAGGAGTTGGTCCGGCCTGACGTGACGAGGCAGCTACGACCCTGAAGTCTGTCTGGTCCCATGTGGTCTGAGACTATAATCCATTACCTGGAGGTCAGTAGGCTAGGGGGAGGGTGCAAATAAATCAACTCCAAAACACCCCAGAAACCAGAAATGGTGGGAGGTTAGGCTTGGGGTTAGCAACCCTAACCCATAAAAAAAAATGCTACAAAAACATCGACAAAAAGCAAAAAAAAAAAATCCAAAAGCCTGTGGCAACATTCTTCCTCTGCGTGGTAATTAGTCTGATTTCGTCTTTGTATTTTTCCGGGACAGCAGTAACGAGTGTTGGGACGAGCTGGAGCCGTATCCGTCTTAATCAGTTTCCAGGCATCAGAGAAACTCTGTGTCCACTTTTCTTTCACTGTGATCTCTCTTTAGCCTTTGTGACATCAGACCCACACCAGAAGACTGATGCTTTCAAACCTCAGCCAGACCCTCACCTCCTCTTCCCACGGTGACACAGAACAGAGCACTTAGCCTGGGGACGCGCAGGCGGCAGCAGGCTGACCTTGCAGCGGCCCCAACCCAACACCTCCGGGGGACAGTCCTTGGTAGGCAGACAGACCCTCTCTAACCTAACACCCCTGGACGCTCTCGGAGGCCTCACACTCGCAAGGCCGTTCCCCTCGCAAGAACCTGTGACACTGCTAAAAGCCAGGCCCTGACTGGAGGTCAGCGTGAATAGGAGTACGGAAAAAAAGAATTCTCGGCGGAGAGAAAAGAAGCCAAGTTACAGCACGGTGACTAAGAACGAACAAAAGACTCTTAGATTTGTGAGACAGCTGTCATTGAAGCTAGGCTCACTGTTTAGCTTATATTTGAATTGTTTATTTATATATAGTATATATATATCTTTTTTTTTCTTTTTCCACATATTGCTTTTACACATAGACGAGACCGGAGGTTGTCCTATTCATAATTCATATTTCTAACTGCACGAGTATGTGCTCTGTCAAAGTGCTTTCTTTTGAATGCTAAAGAATTTAATTTATCTTCATCCTATAAAAAGAAACATTTACAGGAGTTTCAGTCTATTTGGTAAAAGAAGGTCTTTTTATTCAAATGCTGCTAGAGGGTATTTTTTTTTATTTTGCCAGATATGTTAAATTGGACCTTCAAATAACTTGGAGTCTGTACTTCAAGCATCTTTTCTCATTCTGTCACAGAGCAACACTACACAGCACAACAAATGATCTAAATAAAATAACATTTGCTGTTTTTTCACCCAAATTCACTAGTGTTGCTTTTAATAAAAGATTTGAATTTTCTCTTTTGACTTCTGTGTTATGAGCAAATTTTCGTTGTTAAAATATGAGAAAAGGCCGGTGTTGTTGGCAATAAGTGGGGTTTCAGAAAACCAATTCAGACAGTAGATGAATACAGTTGAAACAGGGCTCCCCGCGCGTCTTCCAGCACAACACAGCTGAAACAGGAGCCTCTCAGATACAGACAGTGGGAAAAGAAAGGGACTGCTTGATTTGTACTTTAATTTGTTACATGTGATGGATGCAGTATTTCGTATTTTGTTCTTTTTGTGTTTTATCTGTAACTTTACATGTGCTCTTTTGTTCCTGATGTGATTGTGGTGCATGGGTTGTAGCACTTATACACTGACAACTCTCACTTTTGGATCTCCACCAACAGATCTGAAATCCTGTTCAACCAATGATCCAATGAGAATTGCTCACCTGTTGATTATATACATGTTTGTCTTTTTGTCTTTGACTCCGATGAAGACACAGTTGTGTTGAAACGTTAGTTTGTTTGCATAATTAAAGGCTGCAAATAAATCACTGTTCTCCAGTCCCTTTGTTTTCCATTAAATAAATAAATAAATAAATATATACAGTTTATGGTATTGTGGTGGCAAGACAGCTTAAAAGGTGCTGTACTCGAAAATAATACAAAATTCAGTCTGGCTATCAAAACAAAACAGAGAAGCTTGCACGCACGCACGCACGCACGCACGCACGCACGCACGCACGCACGCACGCACGCACGCACGCAGCACGCAGCACGCAGCACGCATCTTTACATACTATGCTACTATATTAATGTGCTGAATGTCGACCTTTAAATAAAGTCCATCTTAATTATTTCTCTCGAACATTAAATATTCATGTCTAAATAAGCAACAAAAGTTAAAGTTTTTTTTATTATTTACTCAAAGTTTTACACTGCTATTGCTATGTTATGAGAAAAAAAAAATGTTATGTTATGTGATGATGAGAATGTTATATGACAGACCAAAATAAATATAAATATAGTATTCTAGTGACAGTAAAGCACAAGCAAAGATTAACAGTACAAATAAACCATCTACATCCATGTAACTTGCTTATGTTGGAATCACGTGTATCTACCTGATTCAACCATGTGAAAAATCTCATGAAAAATCTTAAAATGAGAATACCTATTACCGGCTCAATGTAAAGGCATGATCTCAGTCAAATTACTTTGGCCACTGAACAGTGTAGATGCTGTAAGTCATCTGTGCGAGGTTTTTTTTTTTTTTCTGTTATCGTGTCATCCCTGCTGCTGTGATTCCATAATGGGAAGTGGTTAAAATGATAATGAAAACAGGCTGGATGTCCGACCACTATGAATATAAAAATGTTGGAAAATCTGCATGACAGTCCTATGAAAGTGTGGTTGCTAAGGAGGCATTTATGTATATTAACCCTGTAAAGTAGCCTCTTTAAATTCATGAGAATCAGCAAGTTTACCCTCCCTCCCCTACACCCTCTCC
>JAOVVB010030013.1:0-15641 GCA_028570985.1 Heterobranchus longifilis
TTGGTGTTAAGGAGCAGATTATTGTCCATGCACCAAGTGGCCAGGTGCTTGATCTCCTCCCTGTAGGCAGTCTCATCGTTGTTGCTGATGAGGCCGATCACCGTGGTGTCGTCTGCATGATGATGATTGAAACTTGATGATGTTAAACACAAACCCATAAATTCTGACAAACTCCAAGCATTGATTATGTCAGAATGGGGAACCATCAGTCAAGATGTGGCCCAGGAGTAGATTGACAGCATGCCAGGGTGAATTGCAGAGGTCTCGAAAAAAAGGGTCAACACTGCATAAATATTATTTTGCACTCTTTGCATAAACTTAATGTAATTGACAATAAAAGCCTTTAACACTTATAAAATGCTTGTAATTATATATATCAGTATACCATAGGAACATCTGACAAAAAGATCTTAAAACATTGAAGCAGCAGACTTTGTGAAAATTAATATTTAAAAAATAAATAGAATGTAATTCTCAAAACATTTGGCCACGGCTGTACAAGGTAAGCATGAAGTACATTATGTAAAGTGTTTGGTCAAACCTATTAATTATTGAATTCAGGTGTTTTAATCAGGCCCTTTATCCCCAGTGAAGGTCAGTCTTAATGCTTCAGCATAACAAGACATCTTGGACAATGCTGTGCTTCCAACTCTGTGGCAGCAGTTTGGAGAAGGCCCTTTTTCTTTTCCAACATAACTGTGGCCCAGTGCACAAAGCAAAGACTATAAAGACACGGTTTGATGAGTTTGTTGTAAAAGAACTTGACTGACCCACAAAAAGCCCTGACCTCAACCCCATCGAGCACCTTCGAGATAAGCTGAAACGAAGATTGCAAGCCAAGCCTTCTTGTCCAACACTAGTGCCTGACCTCATAAATGCTCTACAGAATAAATGGTCATGAATTCCTACAGAAACATTCCAAAATCTTGGGGACAGCCTTTCATGAAGAGTGAAAGCTGTTATATTTGCAAAAGGGGGACCAACTCCATATTAAAGTACATGGAATGACATTGCATGTTTGGCCAAATACTTTTGTCCATATAGTGTATGCCCCTGATTTCAAGCATATTTTACCGATAAATTATGATAAATTGTGGAACAAAGATTTATTTTTTATTATTATTTTTGTGTGTTTGTGTGTGTGTTTGTGCATTTGGCCTTTGTACAGAGTGCGGACTAGAGTCTTAGTAGACTAGGTTATAAAATGAAAAAAAGAAAAAATTCAAAAATTTATTCCAAAAAGGTGAAAATTTTGGCCTCCGGACAAAAAAGAGAGTTGTTAATAATTTTTAGACATTCAGATGGCCCTCCAGTCTGCATGAACACACACACACACACACATATACACGCATTCTCTGCTCTTAGTCTTTTTTCCATTTTTGAATTAGCTGGGGCTTAAACGAGCAAATCAGATTTTCTCCCTACTGTGACCTAATATTCCATGAGAGCCTTTCCTGACTCAATGCTCAGCTCAGCTCAGCTCCAAGTTTCTGGTCCCTGCATTCTGATTGGCTATGAAAATAACCTTCTTTAAAGGTCCATGCAGGGCAGGTCATTTAAAGCAATGACACATTTTGAAGACCTCTAAGACTTATGCATGCTTGTTTAAAAGAGTATAATATGTTACCTTAAAGCTGAAATCCTGAAGTTTTTTTTTTATGATTTAGGGATTATGCATCGAACTTAAAAGGAGCCAAAATGAAGTGTTTTGTTTGTGAAGGTAAATACTATGCTGTCCTCATGGGGCGTCACATTTATCAACTAACTCCACCACAGACAGCAATGTTAATGCTTTACTCTTTGTGTATTATTTTGGAATAGATTTATGTATATCTCAGTCTAGTTCAGTACATGCAAAGGGAAGACTGATGACTTGCAAGGATATTATTTTAGGGAAAATACACATACTGTACACACGACAGGCGGCACATGGTGTAGTGGTTAGCACTGTCACCTTGCAGCTCCATGGTCTAGATTCCCGGCCAGGTTCGATTCCCGGCCAGGTTCGATTCCTCTTCGTGTGAATAGAGTTTGCATGTTCTCCCCGTGCTTGGTGGGTTTCCTCCAGGTACTCCGGTTTCCTCCCACAGCCCAAAGACCTGCAGATAAGGATAATTGGCGTTCCCAAATTGCCCGAAGTGTGTAACTGAGAGTGTGAGTGTGTGTATGTGTGTGGGCCCTGCAATAGATCGGCACCCTGTGTACCTAAATCTCCTGGGATAGGCTACAGGCCCCCCGCGACCCTGAATACATGATAAAGTGGTATAGATGATGAGTGAGTGATATACATGACAACACACAAACAATTACAACATTCATTAATTAACAAGAAAATGGAATAGGAAGTGGGGTATCATTAAATAAAAATCTGTGGTATTGCACAGTATAGGATCTATTGCACATAGTTTTTATTGCAGAGAGAGGAGAACATTAAACTGTTCATGAGGTAGATTGCCTGGGGGAAAAGCTGTTCTTGTGTCTGGCAGTCCTGGTGTTCGGTGCTCTGTAGCGATAGTACTGTACAGTATATATCACACACACACTAGAGCAAGTGAAAATCATATATTCTAGTTTCAGTTCATATGAACTGAAATCTTTTAATGCATTTTGTTTTAATTTTGTTAAATATGGTATACAGTTTGTCAAAATCAAAAATCCAGCATCTTAAAATATTATACTTTTTTTTATTTGGAGTCTTGTTCAGTACAGGCATGAGGATGACTGCTGACTTGACAGATGTCCAGAAGACACCCTGCTCCAGGAGAGTACTCCTGGACTCAGAAGGTGCTGTATTGAGGCATATTAATAGGAAGTATGGTAAAGGTTAGAAACAACAGGAATAAGTGCAGCCTTAAAAAGAATGTCATGCAAAGCCGAGTCAAGAACTTGAGAGAGCTTCACAAGGAGGGAAGTGAGGCTGGAGGCAGTGTTTCGAGAGCCACAATGCACAGACATCTTCAGGAAATTAGCTACAACTGTTGCACTCCTAATATCAAGCCACTACTAAACCAGAGACAATGTCAAGAGCATCCTACCTGGACTAAGGATAAGAAAAAACGAAACAAAAATGGATCATTGCTCAGTGGTCCAAAGTCCTCAGTTTTCAGATGAAAGTAATTTAGCATTTTAGCATTTTTATTTGAAATTCAAAGTCCCAGAGTCTGGAGGAAGAGAGAAGAGACACAGAATCCAAGTTGCTTAACCAAGCTGTTTTATCAAGTCTAAAGTCGAGCAATCTGCCCAAAGAGTAATTCATGCTTCTATCTGCTGACCAGCCTTATGGAGACACAGATTATATTTTTCAGCAGGATTTATTACATGCCCACAGTGCCAAATAACTACCAATAACTGATTTGCTGACCATGATATTAATGTTCTTGATTGGCCAGCCAACGCACCTGACCTGAACCCTATAGAGAATCTATGGGCATTTGTCAAGAGAAGATGAGAAACACCTGACCCAACAGTGCAGATGAGCTGAAGGCTGATATTAAAGCAACCTGGTCTTCAATAATGCTTCAGTAGTGCCACAGGATGATTGCGTTCATGCCATGCCATATTTATGAATTCATGCCCTAAATGCCCATAATTTTTCAGAATTCCTCACATGTAATTAGAAATGTTACTTTTTCATGATGTGAAAACAAACAAAGTGGTCTAACAAAATGCATTGTGATTATTATGGTATTTCCTTTAAAGTTAAAAGAAACTAAAGGAAAATATTAAGACTCTAATCACAAACAGAATCATGTTTATCCTCTTCTACGGTCTGCCTGAAGGCTTGGTCGTGCATGTATTGTCCCATTATGAGTTCAAAAGCCTCCTTTTGTAAAAAGGAAAAAATATATAATTCTAGATTAATTAACAATTACTGCAGCAGACATGGCTCAGATTAAATCACTGTTTCAGGAGATACATGCTTGGAAATTTAAACCCATCCTTCACAAAAAAACAAACAAAAAAAAACTCGTATTGAATTAACTTAATTTTGGTTGCATACATACAAAGTTCCTCCTGATTGAGCTGAGTGATATTTGATCATGTATGCATATGAAACCAAAGCCTATGCTCTCACCCAAGCTGTGGGTCGACCCTGGGGACTGTCAATGGGAGATAGCAACAGGCGCTGGCAATGGGAGAAGGTCACTGTGCTTTTATACAATATCTCACCTGTTTTAATTAAGGAAATTAGGTCAATGCTAGCATCCTCACATGTTTTCATGACATAATTGGATCACATTAATTCCTTCGTGAGATGATTACATGCATTCTACATAAAACAAGTGTTCAAACAATAATTAGAAACTTCATTCAGTGGTATTTTTTATTTATTTTTAGCTGAGAAACATGATTTATTAAGTCGCATGATGCCACATCTGCAGTATTGTGCAACATTTTAGGTATCTTTTTTCTGGATCTGGATTTAACAGTTTTTATTTTTTCATTTCTGTTTCTCCTTCCTGTAAAAGTAAGCATTTTGCTTAGACTTCTTAGTATTCGAAGAGGGCAGCACGGTCACACAGTGGTTAGCATTATGGCCTTGCACTTCCAGGGCCAACAGTTTGATTCCTCAGAACTGTGTTCATGGAGTTTGCATGTTCTCCTCGTGCTTAGTAGGCTTCTGTTGGGTACTCTGGTTACCTTCCATAGTCCAACGACATGCATATTAGACTAATTGGCAATTTTCAAAAATTACTAATTTAAGTTACTACTACAATGAAAATCTAAAGCAGGCAGTTTTTATGGATTGGTATCCTGTCCAGGGTGTACCCTGCGTCATGCCCTCCAGGCTCCCCATGCCACTGTACACAGGGTAAGCGGTATTGATGTTTACTCATTTTACTCATACCTCCAAAATTGTTCCTAGGGATGCATTCCATGTCCAAAAATATTCTTTGTTGTGTCACATGGTGTAAATACTGTATTTAGTTAGGAGTGTCCAGTTTTAGTGAACATTGTCATGTCTTAGATTTATTGACAAAAAGAAAGATATTAGGTAAAATCTTCTCTGTTTATTGGGTAAACTTTACTGGGTTCAAGAATATTTTTTTACAGGGTGATGGAAATTCTACCAATGGCCTAGTACTTGAATCACTCAACAATCACTCTGTTCAACAACTAAAATTGATTTGACAGCTATTCTTAAAATGGTAGCTGCTTAAGTAGGATTGAATGGTGACATCGGGTAATAGCACACAATGCACTATTTGGCAAAACAACAGTTGCTGTCAAATGCAGCATCTCACAGTGTGATGTTTTATTGAGAAATTTCAGAGAGCCCACCTGTGTGTGTAAATTCAATAGTATGCACTAATAAAAAATTAATCTCAAGCTGGTAGAGGAAGGCCACATGCCTGCTGTTGAGTGCAGGTATTTTGTTACTGGAGGATTTACATGAATGTCCTGATGTGTGCTGTGCAAGTGCTTAAAGCCGACACACTGAAGGCATTCTACTGAGAAATCTACTGAGATGTTGCATCACGTGGTATCTGCTGTCAACACATCCAGTACATGGAGAGGCACAACACCAGCCTGGTTTATGCGTGACATTACAGATGTGCACTAATCAGTCGTGTTTAATCTGAACTGTTTAGGGTTCATGAAAACAGAAAAGTGAAAAACAAACCACTTACATGGCAGGTTTAGGCACAAATGGTTACATACATTGTGCAGAGAGAGAGTCATGCCTTCATGCCCCTTGTAGAATATTATTTTATTTTTATCTTGTTGGTCAGGCCATAAACAGCACCCCATCATGTCTCTGAAGGATATGCACTGGCAGCAAAACTACTAAAACATGGTCAATTGGGCAACGAGTAATTACAAGGGGTATAAACTTTAGTGCCACTGACAGCCTCTAATCTTTTTGGGCCTCATTGATATCAAGCACTGACAAAGACCTTGGTCTCACCCAAGATGTTTATTGTCTTTTGGAGAGAGGAAGGTCAAAAAGTTATACTCCGTACTCCAAAACCAAACTTTCTTCCTTGTTCTGTAATTCAGAGAGTTTAATTTTTACAGACTATGTACCTCCTGTGTCAGGTGGCCTTGTTGTCTGGGGCAGATCTTTGTCGACAGGCTTGAGTTTGTGATATGGCATTCTTGTTTTCTTGCAGTATATTTTTTTACTCTGTCTCTCTCTCTCTCTCTCTCTTTCTCTCTCTTTGTCTCTCTTGTTCGCTCTCTCTCTCATTGACAATAAGATGTGTGGAGGTATCTGAAAGCAGACCATAATTTTTTCCCTTCTTTTTCCCTGTCTTCATTAATCATGTAGTTATACAGTACCTTATTTGCAGAGACAGCATTAGTGTTTGGATGGTCAAAGGAGGTGTAGCACCTTTGCATTTGGGTGCTGCTGACTAGAGGAAGCTCAGCTGGCAGCTCAGTGTCTGTATTACCCAGCATTAAGGAGAGCAGCTCTGGAACAATTTGCCTTGAAATCACTGAGGAGAGCTTGTTGTCATTGGAGGAAGGGGACTGGACTTTCATAATTGATCAAAGGCTCCTCAACTTTTGCAGGCATTTGGTTGAAGCCAAAGAATAGTTGGCACTGGACAGAAAAGTGTAGATATGGTGCGACCATCCAACAACACTTTGATAATGGTCCAACTCGTAGAGAATAATATGTTTGTGATACAGTTTCCAATTTTCATAATCAATTCCCAACCTACTGTAGCACCAAAGAAAAAGAATCCACATCACACAGTGGAGGTTCTCATCATTTGCTCAACCTTTTTTGCCATTTTGATAGGGATTCCACTTATGGAAGTGATTCCGGTTGATATGGTTACATGGCTGTCCCCAGTCTAAGATGAGGCATTGAAAATGTGTTGGAAGTACAATTAAGGTGTTTTTAAAGAGATTATTGCATTGTAATTAGGGTATAGGTAATCGTAATCTTTTTATTGACCCAGAAATTTCCAGAAGTGTGTTTGGGTAGCTGTGACTGGGCTGGTCCAGAAAAGTAAAGTCTTAAACAAATAATGCTTTTGCACATAGTTTGCTATCACTGGGCAGCTTTTCTATTTCTATTTCAAGAGGATTCACAATGCTGTATGCTGTGTGTGCAAATAATGGTTGTGTACAGAAAATTAGTAGTTACAGAAAATTGGGAGAATTATCCAATATGCAGCAAAAAGGAGCTTCAATAAAATTCCACAATTATCTCTTATCACTTGTCACTTATCACAGAAGAATTTGCACCAAGGGCATGAGATGCAACAATCCTATCTGCAACATGAGATAAAGTCGTTATATTATTCTGAATCTCTGATTTAAAATGGCCCTTCAAGGGCCTTTCAAGGTTAGATGATGTTCTGGGAAAGTAGACTAGAGTGCATTGGCAATGGACAGGGGAATCACAGGTAGCAAGAAAAAGAATTAGATGTGTTTTGGCTCAAATGCATTTACTTCACATGGACTCCCTCTGGCAAGGCTGTGTGCAGAGAAAATGATTTCCTTTTGTGTGGTAGGGTTTTTGTCCAAGCCACCACAGTATTGGTTCATTTTGCCGAACCAGACAACACCCCTTCACTCAAGTTTGCACAGGACTTCTGTTAAAGGTTTATCCTATAGTTAAGAGCACTGTCCTCACATGCATTTTGGCTCTCAGTCTTAGAATGAAGTCAGAGCAACGGACCGATGTTGCCACACAATTCAACAACATGGGATTAGATTCACTGTGAGTACTGTACCTCAATATGATAAATCAGTTGTACTGTAATATTCAATTACAATGTCATACTGTATTTATAAGGAAGTAAATATGGTATTAAAAACATGCCAAGTCACTGACAAAAAATAGTCTACATTTAGACACTGCTTATGTTAAGAACATTAACAAGAACACAGTATACACTGTGTTCATGTGTGGAGACTGTGTGTTGCATGAGATCACTGTGCACCAAGTCTTACAGGTTTAACAAGCCCCTTTGAGTGGTGTGAATGTGGTCATCTTTGCAGCTATAGTCTTCATGTGAAACCTTTTTCTCATCACAATGTTGTTATACATTATGTGTAGATTCTCAACAGCATGAGGTATGAAATCAAGCACTACTGTACTTATGTACTGTATGTAACTGATTCTATAAAGCATGGTTAACCATCAGAAAGTGGCACCAACCAGGTGACATCACAATCATTTGTATGAGTGTAAGAATATTATAAAACAATAGTATTGATACTTTATCAAATAATAATCTGCAACAGAAAAACCTTGTGTTGCTATTTAACTTGAGAATCTAATTAGAGGTTTATTAAACAGGTTCTTTCAAGAGGTAGTTAAAAACCTTTTTTTTTTTTTTTTTTTTAAATCAAATTCGAATGGCTAGTGTTTATTGTGTTGAATGAAAAGGCTTTTTGTGTGACACTGCATTTCGTGTTGCTCTGGTTGTTCTGTAACAACCTGTATGAGATTTTATGGGAAGCTGTACAGTATCAGATTGTCTTTTCTGTTTCCTGTACTGGATTCAGGTCAGGGGTTACAAGCGTGACATACATAACACAGTTGTTAGATTTTCCTGTAGACCCATTTATTGCACGATGTAAAAAGCAAAGGCTTGCCATTCGCAACTCTACCGTCCCATCAGATCCTGTTTCCATGGTAACCCTGTCAGGGCGGCAGAGATGAGCGAATCGTGTGAAGGAAGAGCATCTCTCTTTCCCTCCCTCCCCCCCCCCATGCCTCTCATTCTCTCGCTCTCTGTGTCCCTCTCTGTGCCAGTGCAGACCTTTCCAGGCTGAACGAGAACAAGTGAGCCAGGGAATTAGTGTAGCATAGAAGTGCTGCCCTCCATTTATCCTTTTTTTGAACTTGTCTTTCTCTTACTGCTGATCCCTCCTTTCACTGTACGGTTCTTTGAGCACGGCAGACTGGGATGGGTTGTGGAAATTCCTCTGCCACTAATACCACAGCGGGAGGTGAGTGCATTGAAAAAAGAGCAGTGTTAGTGATTTAGACACATCACAGATATTGTCTGTTTATGGAAACGTGTGTGTGTGTGTGAGTGTGTGTGTGTGTGTGTGTGATTTCATGTCCTCCAATGTGACAAGTGAAGGCAGGGTCTCAGGGAGGTAATGTCCTGCATGGGGCTAATCAGTGGGTCCCCCCAATTATTCTAGCACCGCATGCAGATTCTTTATTCTATTTTAGGAGGGTAAATTATTTTTCCAATGGAAGAGTCGTACAGTTTGTCTTGTTTACCGATGTAGAGCGTGAGATTCTTGTCTGAGTGTTTTCAGAAGGGGGAAAGCCCCAGAGTTATTTTGGAATCTGTGGTATTTGTGAACAATCTTTGATTCATGGGGACTCTGCTTGAGTATAGAGTAAGTGTGTGTGTGTGTGTGTGTGTTTACTTTACTTTACCTGCCCTTGTTTTTAGCACTCATATCTATCTGTCCTTCTTGTCTCCATCTCCGTATTTTATTTGAACTCACGTGACATCTATTCCAGAGCTTGTGATATGTTAACACTTTAGATATTTTTGTTGCAGTGTCCTGGATATGTTACAGTATTTCTGTATAGGGAATAGTTTTTGGTTGGTCCTTTAGTACAGAAAGCAGCATATACTGTAGTCTAAAAAAATGTTCTGCGAACAAGTTTTGTTCCGTCATTATGAGGTCATGGTTTGTGACTTGTGGTCATTCTGTTATTTGTTACCTTGGTGATTCAATAACGTCTGAAATGTTTCTAAAGCATTAATGCTGTTCATTGGTCTTAGACAATCTGAGCAGAGGAGCTTCACCGGAATGGCTTTATCAGGCTTCACCAGCCATAGCTATGCTTTTATAAACACCGTTATTAGTTTCCCCAGAAAGCACTGTGTCCACACGGCCCACTACCATCCGTTCTAAAAAACCCGTCTTGGTCATTGGATTACTTACTTACACAACGTTGCCTAGATACTGTACATGTCCTGACCCTGTTGAAAATAACCCCTTTTCTCTCGTCTTGGTCTTTTACCCTATGCCATCTGTAAGCCGTTTCAAAGTTTACACTCATATACACAAAGAGTGCCGTCTTTTGCTAGACAAAGCTCTAAAAGGCATCAACAGGCATCATTGTTTTAGCTTCCTACCCAACGCTGAGCCAAAGAGAGTCACTATACAATCACACAGTTGTGGCACTATACACTAGCACTGCTCTGGGGTGTCAAAGCCAAGCCTTTTAACTAAGTGACCATTGTAGATTGGAATGCATGAATTTGCTTTTGTCACAACCTCTAATATTTAATTGAACCACCTTTTGCTTTGATTACTTATGCTTGTGCAATGTCACAGCATTTATTTATACCCATAATCATATTAACTTCTCTTGTATTGATGATGGGAGACTCAGTCCGTTGTATAAGGTCTTCTCCAGCACATCCCAAAGTTTCTTAATGAGGCCAAGGTCTGGACTCTGTGGTGGCAAATCCATGTGTGAAAATTACGTCTCATGCTCCCTGAACCACTCTTATAAGTTGAGCACGATGAATCCTGACATTGTCATCTTGGAATCAGCCCACGCCATCAGGAAAGAAAAAATCAATTAATGGAATAATCTGATCATTGAGTATATTCAGGTAGTCACCTGACCTAATTTATGGGCAAATAACATTGCTGAACCTAGACCTCACCAGAAGCAACCCCAGATCATAACACTGTCCCCACAGGCCTGTGCAGTAGACATGATGGGTACACCACTGTCTGACTCTCTTCTTACCCTGATGCACCCATCTTTTTGGAACAGAGTAAATCTGTATTCATCAGACCACATCTTTTTCCAATGCTCTATTCTTTATGCTCTCTAGCAAATATCTAGTAAAAAATTTTTTTTTTTCTATTAGCCTCACTGAATTCAATTCAAATAAACTCAATTTAATTTGTATAGTGCTTTTAACAATGATCGTTGTTGCAAAGCAGCTTCAGAGAATCAAGAGAGAATTATGGAAATGAGTATGAAATGTGTGAGAAAATATGTACGAATCAAAATGAATAAGTGGTTAATAAGTGTTTTTTTTTTTTTAAACTACACAGCTGTTTAGTCCCAATCCCACAGGTTCTCTTCGCATTGTGTGTGTATAAATCATCTTACTTCCATTATTACTTTGATTACTTATGCTTGTGCAATGTCACAGCATTTATTTACACCCATAATCATATTAACTTCTCTTGTATTGATGATGGAAGACTCAGTCCGCTGTATAAGGTCTTCTCCAGCACATCCCAAAGTTTCATTGGGAGTAAATTCTAGTGTTGTTTCTTTTTTTTAATGATTTGATTTAACCAAATATTTAGCTCACGATCATTAATTATTTTTTCCGATCACATTTCTTCCTTGAAGTTGATAGTTCACAACTATCCTTAAAAGTTATAATATGTGTAATAATGGAAGTAAGATAATTTATACACACACAATGCGTTTTAGTATTTTCAGCAATTTTCGTAGTTAGTTCTTTTTTTTGTTTGATGCAGACCAAAACTTTGACTTTTCTAAACCAGAGTAACATCTTTGCTATGACCACAGGCAAAAAGGATACGTACATGATTGTTTACGAGGATCTGCATGTTTGTGAAGCTACTCACTTCATTACTTAGGGTTAAATAACTTGTTGCCAGCTGAACCACATTAATCACGGCAGTAATTATCCAATGGAAGGGGAATTTGTTTTTGCCAGGTAGTGTACATTTGATGCAGTTACCATCAAGTTTTACTTGTTTATATAGTAGGTCGATGTCTCAGAACAAGATATCTTTATGCACCAGTGCTTTTAATAGCCACATTTGACCAGTATTGACCAGTGTTCCTAGGCAGTGCTCTGTCCTATATGTCAAAGTAAAGCTCTTTTTTTTCCTGATTATTAATCAGAAGGCAGAGCTAAGAGTGCTGCTTGAGAAGTCCTTCACAATCGCTCTTCAGCCCAGAATAAATCTGTATTGTCATACACACACTTTCAATTGTGCATACAGCCCCCAGAGTTTATCCTAGTTCAGTGTTCTCATGGCAGCTCAGAATTTTTATTCGAAAAAAGGTGTTGTTTTTTTTTATCATAAACTCAAAATAATTTAAATAATCAAACTCATTTTACTCCTTGCTTCTTTTCTGTTCACAGGTCCTGCAGAGGCTGCGAAAGATGTGTAAGTGTCTAAGGGGGTGTCCCCATGACACCCACACAGTGTCCTACAAACACACAGATGCACATATGCATGCATGAGCAATTGCACACTATACCCCTGAGAAAGCCACACACATTCAGGAAATCTCTGTGGGTATTAGGACATTAAGCAAAACTCCTGAGAGAGATTCAATCACAGCCTGCACCAGCATGTATTTGCCCCAGCGGTAAACGTGGCGCTGACTGTATGTGTTCCACTGTGGCTCCTGTGGACCCTGAGTACACCCTGGACAATCTACACTAATTACTGCAGCCTTCAGCACATAGGCAGTACAATTTAATCTGTGAGAGAGAGAGAGAGAGAGAGAGAGAGAGAGAGAGAGAGAGCAATCCTTCTTCATCAAATTCAGTAAAACTATTGATTTAAGATTGCTTTAAGTAGCATGACTTATAGCATTAATTAACATAAACCAATTATGATTATACATATAACTTCAGCAATATTAACAAGCTAATTGCAATCTGTACTGAATTTTTATTGGTCACATACACAGCCATACACAATATGATATGTAGTGAAATGCTTACACGACTGTTTGTGACCTTGAAAAGAAAAAAGGCAGTAAGAAGACAAATGCTAATAGGCAGGAATAAAAAAATAGAAAATATCAAATCTACAATTTTGTTACAATAAAATAAAATAGAATAAAAAATAAAATAAACTTTACAGCATTTATTATGTTTTTTGTTTAAAAAAGGGGTCATTTACATAACACTGTACATTGCTTTATTTACTGGCATACAAATATTTTTGTGACATTTAATGCTTTGTTAAAAAAAATATTATTTGGAAATAATAAATGTTTTTGCACACTCAGTAATGCAAAAGTTATTTAAAAAATGAAAAAAAAAAAATCACAGAATAAATCTAAGCTATCACATCTTTTATTAATATGCTTAGGTGCTATCTTATTAGAGATACTTACGTAGGATTTAATGCATTTGAATTTCTGTGCATATATGCTAAGTTAGAAATGCCTGTGAAAATAGAATAAGATTCCTGATCAAAACAGAACAGCATTAATATCTGTTTGATATTAAAATTAAATCAACACCAATGCACAACTTGTCATGAATCATGTCTTGTAGCTATGGTTTCAACATATAGCACTTTTTCATTTGGATAGATAGATACATGAATATATGGATGGCGATGATAAAAATCTAAGCCAGGCTTGTTCTTATGTAACAGGACAGAAGATCCGTCACAAGATGACGAGAAAAGAAGGTCAGTGAAACGAAGCGACAAAAGCACGTCTTTTACACCATTAACCTCGGACTGTGTGTGTGATGTAGCATGTCATTTCCTGTAGGAACTATGGTGGGGTGTATGTTGGACTTCCAACAGAAATGAGCACAGTGGCGGCCAGTCAGTCGAAGTCCACACGGAAAGGTAAGGCTTTCTGAGAGCAGCTTGCATCATTATTCAGTGCTAAAAATGTGTTGCATCAAACTGCAGCGTTGTGCAAGTGTCAGAGCTTGAATACTTTTTCTCAGCACTCTCAGTGGGAATGGAAGAAAATGGGAGCTGTGTGTCATTACCACTCGATTATACATCAATCATGAGGAAAGTGGTCGTGGATCGCTGTGTGACGTCTTGATTGTTAGAGTGGTGATCTCATACATGAATTGAAATTTAAAACACTTTAGGTGTTGTTAACTTTTTTTTTTCTTGACTGAAGGACAAGCCTGAAATAGATTTGCATTCAAATGCAAATTATTATAGAGCTTCTTTTAAGAAAATAAAGAAATAGAAGTGCCTTTTACTTTCTACCCGTATAACACATTCGAACAACCAGCACTTTGTTCATGGCAGTTTTTTTTTTTTTTTACATTAAAGTCGTATTCATCACTAGGGATGAGCGATATGATGAAAGCTGAACATAAATTCACTGCATTTGTATGATACACAATATGTTTCAGGATATAGAGAAATGTTTACCAACAAACTGCCGGCAAGACAATTCGGCTGAATATAAAAACCATGATCAATACTTTATTTAATACCTAAAATATAAAGGGATGTTTGTTTTTATATTATTCCACTCAGGCCGTAATTTCCACACTTAGACGATTGAGGCTCTGGGTTACTGATCGAAGGGTCAGAGATTTGAGCCCCACCATGGCCCAGGTACCAGTTTTAACTGTTCAAGGCCCAACCAGGCCACTGAGATTCAGTGCTGGTCCTAAACTCGGAGATACTGGGTGGGTTGTGACACCAAGTAGTATTAGCGTGTAATAATTACTGTTGTAAATACTACAGTTTACTTAAGCATGCATTCAATACTACTAAAAATTAAATACTACACTTTGCTAGAGCATGTTGTCCATAACTATAATAAGTACTACAGTGTTTACTACAGTACAACATGTAGTCAATCACTATAGTAATTACTACAGTTTGATACTTTAGTGATCACTACAGTTTGTTCCAGTTTGTAGTAATCACTATAGTACTACAGTTTACTACAGCTTGTAGTCAATCACTAGAGTAAATACTACAGTTTGTTACAGCATGTAGTAATTATTATAAAAAATACCACATTTACTAATCACTATAAAATACGACAGTTTGTTACAGCATATAATTTACTATAGTGATTACTACAGTTTCTTACAGCTTGTAGTAATAACTAAAGTAAGTATTACAGTTTACTAAAGCTTGTAGTCAGTACTACAGTGTGTATACTATAATATACGGTAATAACTATAGTAAATATGTAATTATTATATTAAATTAATAATTATTAGTACAAATTAATATGTATTATAGTAAATTAGTAAGTTACAGCATGTACTAAATATGACAGTAAATAGAGTACTATAGTAAAGAGCTTACTATGGTAAATATTACAGTTTGCTACAGCATAAAATAATTACTATAAAAAATACCACAGTTGTTACAGCATGTAGTAATTACTCCAGTAAATATTACAGTTTGCTATAGTGTGTAGTAATTATTATAGTAAATACTACAGTTTACTGCACTGTCTAGTAATTCATGGTCATGAATGATGGTGATGAACACAGTTAGTTGAACAGCTTTGTCTGCTACTACGTAATGTCAGACTGAGCATTACTATAATTACTATAGTAATTACTATAGTAAATTATAGTATTTACTAACTCAAATCACTTCCTATACTGCGTATAATTTTGCAAATGTTGGAGATGTATTTTGCATTCAATCAACTTTGAATCTGCAGCTTCCAGTTGGTTTGCAATTACTTGCAAAAAGCCAACACTAATACAAAACATAAAAAAAGTAATGTTATAAAAATAAAAAAACACTTTAACACATAATTTATCATGAAATCAATATCATACCCTCATACCATCCAGCAGTGTATCCATCACTAATCATGAAGTGTCAGTGCTCTTATTGCTGAATGTAGAGCTGAAGGGAATGCAAAGCTACTTATCTTCCATATTTTAGCACATTTTGATTAAAAGGACTTCAGTGGGAAGTGAATAATTAAGCCGTGT
>JAOVVB010030019.1:0-15640 GCA_028570985.1 Heterobranchus longifilis
GTCCTCACAACAGGTTTAGAAAGTTTTAATTTCTGCCTGTATGCAGGAATCAGGTGTACTAAGCTGTGGTCTGAATGGCCCAGAGCAGCCCGAGGAACCGCGTGGTACGCGGACTTCAATGTGGTGTAACAGAGAAAGATCGTGGTTTGGGTTCATCAAAATACATTATAGGGCTGCACAATTATGGCCAAAATGATAATCACAATTATTTTTTATCAATATTGAGATCACGATTATTTATCAGGATTATTCATTCATTTTAGGGACAACATATTTTTGTTGCACTTTAATATTTAAATGAACAGAGCATTGCTGTCCATTCCTGCTAACGTACAAATCTTTGCATCAAAATAAGACCGGTCGTCATTCACAGTGCATCCTCTAGATGCAAAATATACATTTTTGTGAGTTTACAAATCCTTCTTTTATATTAATAATATTGAGACAACTCTGTACAACTGCAGCTGAATGCCTGCAGGAGGAGGAGCGGCTCCCGTCGCTCCGTGTCCATCACGGTTTGTTACACATTAAAATGTTCATAAGAAGAATTTGCCACATTTTATCATTTGTAAGCTAAGATAAACAGGCTGACGTTAGACAGTTTTCATTTTTAGCTTGTTAACAATTCGCTACTAGCTTAAAAACCGTGCTGTAAAACAACAACTGCGGACAAAGCAGGTGGATATTTTTTTTTTTCTACCAGTTGCTCTACTTGACGTGAGTAACATTATTACATTATATACAGCTCTGTGTGTCAGTCTGACCTCGCTCCCGCTGTAGAGGACAGAGATGCTTGTGCAAATGACAGCAGTATGTTTTTTTCTTTTCATTTGTCTAATAAGACCCTGTGATGAAACACACAGGCCCTGTGTTATAATGGGAGGGAAAACCCTGGAATCATCAGCCTTATGAAGTAACCGGCCGATCTTACAGCAGATGAGCAGTCAGCTGTTTGACGGCTGCTGGACACTGGCTGTTTAGGAAGCGCTTGATGTGATATGCAGCAGAGTTTTTAGGGGCGAAGCATACATTTTAAAAGTCAATAATCACAGATGATCTTGTTCATTTAATTGTGGGAAGCCAAAATCGTGATTGCGATTAAAATTTGATTAATTGCGCAGCCGTAATACACTAATATATTAAAGGCAAAAAACTCCAGTGAGAGTGTGTATTTTTCGGAGCAGTGGGCTTTTGTTTTCAGGTCGGACTAACGAGATATGTGTCGGACTATTATGGCTGTCGGACCATAGCAAGCTAGCTAACGTTGACTAACGAGCCAGATGTCCACTAGTTCCAGAAAAAACTCTGCGCCGCAGGCTGTTAGCCGGCGGCAGTGCTGGGTCCCTCCGCCTCCCTGCCGCTAGAAGACGTTAATTAACTTTAAATTAATAAACGTTAATTTGCCGGGAGGAGACAGACAGCCATCAGTTCCAGTGTGTAGTCTGTAGTCCTCTGAGAAGTAGGCTCATTTTCTCATAGACTTCTATACAACCGGATAGGGATGGGACAACAATTGATCTTATTGTGTACCGCGATAAAAAATACTCACAATAAGTTGATCGTAGTCAATTTCCATTATCTGGATAATTGTGAATATTGTGAATATCCTCACCAATTGACTGCAGTTTACTACAGTGTATTTGTTTCTTTAAAAAAAAAAGTTGTAATGTTTTGAGTAAAAAGTCATAATTTTTTTCGAGAAAAAAATTGTAATGTTTACAGAAAAAGTTGATGATTTTATGAGAAACAAATCGTAATGTTTTGAGAAAAGTGTTAATGTTTAAATAAAAGTCACAATTTTATGAGAACAAAAGTCGCAATGTTTCAATAAAAGTCGTAATACTGAGAAAAAAGTCGGAATATTTACAGAAAAAGTCACATTTTTATGAGAAAAAAAGTTATGTTAAGAGAAAAGAGTTGTAATGTTTCAATAAAAAAAGTCCTAAATCAAAATGTAAGGTAAAGTGATTCCAGTGTGTTTTAGTGCCAGTTTAAGAGCTTTAAGCATATTCCGTTGATTATGGGGATAATATCGTGAATCACAATTATTTTGGCCAGGATAATCATGACATGAAATTTTCATATTGTCACATACCTACAGCCAGACTTCTTTTTGGAACCAGACACGGAAGATACCAACGTCTTTTTATGCAGACTATAACTGTCTAAAAATAACTGGGACTCAGTTGCCTGCTGGTCAGTTAACAGTTAATGATCGACCGACAGGTCGGCGATCAGTCAGAAAAAAAAAAAAATCAAAGTTAGCAACCATAGCCTACATATCACCAAACAATAAGTTTAAACATTAACATTTCCTATGCTGTCTCTGTATTCTGTCCCATGCACGAGTACCTCTTGTAATTACAGAAAGGGCCAGCTTTGACCTGCTTTGATTAATATGCAGATGACATCCTGTTCTCCAGCCAAATGAGAAAGTGAAGGGCAGAAGGAAAACAGGCCACAGGCTGCAGTGGTCGGAGAGGAAACCTCTCAGAGAGAGTTGAGCTCAACAGTCCAGCAGACAGCAGCTTCCTGCTGGTTTGATGCGGTCCTGTGTGTGTGTGTGTGTGTGTGTGTCCCTCACACCACAGTGTGTGTTTGTGCATATGAGTGTGTACATGCAGCTTATGATTGCAGCCTGCAGCTATTTTCTAAAACACAATGGTGCAGGAGCAGTAATTATTTTTGGTCTTGAATGACTAATATACTTTTAATTGCTTGCCATTTCCCAAGGAAGGTTTTTATCTCCCCGACGTGATGGCAGGAAAGTGTTAATCATTTGGCCAAGGTGAAAATGCCAAGAGGCTTTTACAGTGAAATGTTTCACTGCACTGTGCAAAATACAAGTAACCAACCTTAATGAGGTCTTCAATGATGTAAATCCACCATCATCATCATCATCATCATCATCATCACAGACTGAGAAGAATTGTGACTTATGTTATGCTGTTTAGTAATGTTCAATACAGTTTTCCTCTTTATTAAAGCTGCTGATCTGAAAATCCTCCAGATAATCTTTACAATGTCATTCAAGTGGAAGCGCCAGACATAAGCTACGTCCTGGAAAAGGCAGTGAAATTCACTGAGCTGTGTGTTTCTCCGGATGATGTCATGAATCCAGACAGGACGGCGTTTGGTTTTCCAACGTATCTGGGACTTCCACAACAGGAACAAAGCAGCAGCAGTGCTTATTTCAGTCATGGCTGACGATGGAAAGAAACGTTGTTGGTGCCTACAGCTCTGTGAACACAACATGATGCAATGCAAAGTCACACAGTTGGCGAACACATTGTTAGACTGTAAACATACATTTTATGACAACAGAGTAGGGATGAAATGTTACTGGTTTTAATGATACCCGTGGTAAAATTCCTCAATGGTTAGTAATACCATTTAATTTTTAGTTATCATT
The DNA here is from genome assembly GCA_028570985.1 of Heterobranchus longifilis. Lineage (NCBI taxonomy): Eukaryota > Metazoa > Chordata > Actinopteri > Siluriformes > Clariidae > Heterobranchus > Heterobranchus longifilis. Next base: position 3,413 of record JAOVVB010030019.1, read on the forward strand.
AAAACCGTGTTTGATTACTCAGACTGTCCAGCATCAGTTATCAGCTGGTGCCTGGTCCTGCTGACGTGTCATATTGTGTCATTTCATTTGATTGCGTTTCTTTGCTACTCTAGCTTAACTCAGGTCATTTAATTTAGTTATATTCATCATTTCAGCAGCTGATTACCGCTGCATTTAAATGTACACTAGTTCCACTCAAGCATTCGCAGCTCTCTCTCTCTTTTAGCCGGTTTCTCGCTAAATTCCAGTTGTTTACAGGCTGTCTCTGTTAGCTACATTAGCGTAGCTCTTCTCTCTCTTGCTCGGTGTGTCTGATGTTTAGCTACTTCTCCTTTACTGATAATGGTACATGTAATAAACGTAGCTCACTTTTTTGCGTTGGAGGTGAGTTTACTGATTTGGAAGTGCGACTCTGCACCAACACTCCTCCGTTAGCTGTCGCTGCAGCCAGCCAGCTAACGCTACCTGTAGCCGGTGCTAGCCTCTGTTTGCAGTCCCCTGGTAAACCCCGAACAGCCGGGAGGCGGGATGACTGTCCCTCGCAGTGAAAAGCCGAAGCCCACGGCTCACCACCGACCGCTCATGTTTCTGACAGATGTTCCTCACTCAGCGACTCACATGTTGCGTTGGTGTGTGAAGATGCAAAGACAATGTCAGACTCCAAACTTGATTAGTGATGACATGTATAGCCACCGCTGGTGGAAAGATGATGTCGGCACTCTGCAGACTCTATTGCACAGGATCATATTTTGTTCATCTAAAATCCAGCAGTTGTTGGAGAACCACTATAGACTCCTGTACAAGACTCATCTGGATTTATGTCAATTCTCAAGTGTTGGGCTCATTGCAACTACTATCACTGTCTTCTTAAGACTGATTTGTATTTATGTCAATTGTGCATGGGGTCATTGTACTCAAATGCACTCAAATACCAATGTTAATGCACATTTGATATGGTTTTCATGTTAACTTTTGACATGGTATTACTGGGATAATATCGCAAATTGCAATTATTTTGGCCAGGATAATTGTGACATGAAATTTTCATATTGTCCCACAGTTAGCAGAGAGGGCAGGTTTCCAGGCTGCTGTGGAGCTGCTGGTCATTGGAAATCTTCCTCCTCTCCATTCCCGTCTCATTTGTCTCTGCCTTCCCTGGTTTTTAATTCCTCCTGTATTTCTTTGCTTGACCCATCTCCCTCTCAATCATGCTTTTTCTTTCTGTAATCCATTTTTCCTTCACTCTTCCATCTCCCTGTCCCTTCTCGTCTCTCCATCTCTCTGTGGCAGTGTATGTGTGCCCCTGATTAAGTTTGGATCAAACAGACCAGAGAATAGCCGGCTTACATTTGAAGCTTGAGGGAAGGGTGGTGGGAGAATAATGATGAGACTGGAGAGATGGGGAACTATAGTGGGAGGAAAAGAGGATCAAGTGCAGAAGTGGAGGATCCATCCTATTTCAATGCACAAGTATTCAGGATGAACCCTGAGCAGGAAGAAGTCACATTCCTCCACAGAGCATTGCAGTGTGAAATAATGCATGTATGAAAATCAGCTACATATGCACCATAAACTCTGGCACTGAAGTATCACATGTATTTTCTTTCAACTGATATACTCATATAATCACCTTTTAAGTTTTTATGGTTAACTTGTTAGCAAACAGTTGCTTATTTAGTTCCTATTTTACTTTTAAAGACATGAGCTTTACAAATAGACTGTAAAAAATAATGGACGTAGCAGCAGTGACATCACCCGCTGGTTTGTGGACTACCGTTTTGAATCCAGTTTGGCATTTGGCCGTCGCCATCTTTTTGAAGCCAGAAGTGACCAGAGCAGAGCCATTTAAACCATATGGCGTGTAGTGACACTGGTGTGGTCACTACACGCCATATGGTTTAAATGGCTCTGCTAAGCTAAACCCCTGAGCTAACCACTAAAGAAGGGGGAAAGCTGCAGATTTTCAACCGGCTGACATGAGTTATCTGGTGGAGTTTTCCCGGCGGGTGAACGCAGACCTCTGGACGCTGTCGGCGTTTGCTGCAGTGACATGGAGCCGGTTAAAAATCTGCAAAATTTCCCTTAACTTACCTGCTAATGCTAGTGCTAGCTAGCTTGGTTAGCACGGTGCTACTGAACGCTGAACAAGATATATTTTGGTGACCAAAATGTTCCAATTAACTTTGATGAAGTGAAAACACTGAAAGGGGAAATGATCTGAGACGAAAACACTGACAACACAAAAACAAGTTCACATCTGTCTTTGGAGCTTTCTTCTCACTTGTACATATACTTTTGCTTTACTCTTGTTTTTGGTTTTATTTGTTCTGTGTATACTTTTTGTTTGTGTTGTTTCTTGTTATGCACCGTGACATCAAGACAAATTCCTTGTGCGTGAAAACTACTTGGCAATAAAATTGATTCTGATTCTGATTAATGTACACAGTTGCCATGGATACGCATTGCTAAAAGCCTCTATTTTGATTGACAGGTCGGCGTGCAGCCCCGCCCTAAAGCATCCCCTGTTTTATTGTCTATTTACTTCTTAATGTGAACATAATTTACTAAATGAACATCATGCTGTATTGAAGACTTGTAGACTATAAATATGAAAATGTTTACTGAGGTAATAAATCAAGTGAGAGTGAGAATGAGCAGGCGCTTTTTCTCATAGGCTTCTATACAACCGGACGTCTTTTTGCAACCAGTGGAGTCCCCCTCCTGGTCATTAGAAAGAATGCAGGTTTAAGGAACTTTCACATTGGCTTCACTTTTCAGGCACAGAAGATAGCAACATCTTTTTGTACAGACTATGACTTTACATCAGGCTCGTGCCGATTGGCTATCGGATCACAGATTGGATATTAAGGTGATTTTAACTGACTTACTACCAGAACTAAAATCCATCCCCCGGGACGGCAAACAGGACCTACGTTAGGTCAGCTCGCACCAGCTAGTGGAGGCGACAGCAGCTAACATTAATGAGAGTTTCCAATCCAAGCCTCGCCGTCAATACTGCAAATAAACTATTTATTTTATTTAAAAAAAAACATTTGTTACATGTACCATTAAGGAGGCAGAAGAATAGCTAAACATTTGACATGCTGAACGAGAGAGCAGGAGAGAGAAGCCATCACTAACTGCTAAACTAAAGGAGCTAACAGAACTAAATAGCATGTAAACAACTGTGGGATTAGGAGTGAGCTGTAAGTGCTTGAGTAGAACTAGTGTATGTTTAAATGTAAAGTGGATCATTCAATTCAATTCAGTTTTATTTATAGTGTCATATCATAACAGAAGTTATCTCAGGACACTTTTCATATAGAGCAGGTCTAGAACAGACTTAGTGATTATCAAGTTCCAACATCACCCAAGAGCAAGCGTTAGGATGAGACAGTGGTGAGAAAAAAAACTGCCTTTTACTTAAGCCAGAAATCTTGAGCAGACCAGGCTCTTGGGTTCCATCTGCATTTGGTGTTGGTAGTAATATTGGCAGTAGTAATCCACAGCGGCAGGCGCAGCAACGATCAGGTCACTATGGCTGACAAGTCCATCTGCATGTAGTGTTAATTCCACAACAGTAGGCGCAGCAGCGAGAGGGCTGCCAAAGTCCATATGGCTCCACAGTGAGCAGCACCAGGTGGTGAGCACAGCCTAGTGAAGAGTGTGTCTGTGTGTGTAGGAGACAGAGCGTGTGTGTGGCGCATGCTCCATGGACCCAGTAGGTTGTAGCAGGAGGAACATTCTGACTAGTTGCAGTTTTTTAATGAGCTAAAGTAGTAATCACTGGGGAGAAGGGCCTCTTAACAGGTGCAAGAGATGAACAAACAGCACAGCAAGTTCACAGAAAAATCCTCCAAAAGATCCTGCGTCAGCAAGGGGAAGTCCTCACAGTGATTTTCCTCAGTGATTTTCCAAGCCTAGTGGGATGGCTGTTTAGACAAGAAGGAGGGACCATTTTGTTCAAAAAATGTGCAATGTTGTAATTCCAAGAAAGGAGGGGCAACCAGTTATATATTGAGGCATTCAGAGACCGTCAGGAGGTCAGTCCCGGGACTGCAACGAATAAATCAGAATCAGAATCAGCTTTATTGCCAAGTAGTTTTCACGTACAAGGAATTTTAACTCTAATGTATAAATAATATTACAATAAGGAATATGTAAACAGTATGTTCTGTGTGAGAGCTGCATAGTTTAGAAGATATGTACAAGGAATACTGACAGGAATGTGCAAATGTTCACAGTATAAACAGTATATGTAATGTGCAATGTATGTGCAGTGTATGTAGTATGTATTGCATGGGTTTGAAATTTGAATATGCATATATCCATATTTTGATGTTTTTTGATGTGCTTCTTTCTTTTTTATACTGAAACATGAGTGCACCCACAGCAACACCACAGCATGTCATTGTATATTCACCCTTGTGTAACTTTGGTTCCTGTGTTTTCATGCTGCAGACAGGAGGCAGCATTGTGTTCATCACTCCGTTGCTTTTCAAAGAGGTGCTCGCCATGTGGAGAGACAGACGAGCGATGCGCCGCCAGCTGTGAACGCATCAACATCTGCCAGCCGTGACGTTCCTCCGCTTATCATCTGCTCACAAACGGCTCCTTTTCGGTGAGTTTCAGGTGGTGGATTTGTGAGATTTGTCACAGACACGATGGTGTTAAGGTGACGGTGTTAGAGTTTAACTCCCACAACCACCGGTGTTCGTCTGTTAACACACTGTTAACACACACGTGAGCAGGCAGAGAGTCTTTGAGCACAACACTGAAGTCTTACTCAGTAAAAACCTAAAACACACTTCTCCTTTTAGTGTGAAAACGAGCATTTCAAGGTTGCCTGATTGAAAAAGGCTTTTAAAGGGACCTAGCTGTCCAGTCTGTGAATTCGCCACAGAATGTACTACTGTATATATTTTAGGATTTAAAGGGATGTAAAAACTTTTTTTTTTTTAAATGTGGATCCTTCTTGAGTTGAATGATGTTTGGCCTTTTAAATCAGGAGTTCTTAACTTAAAGTTCAGGCCCTCTGAGACCATTTTTGGGGGTCAGAATTGCCAAAAGAATGTGAATAATAAATGTAATGTAGAAATGTATTGCCAGCTTTTGTAGATATGTATGATATTTTTGTTGTTTTCGGTCACAATAATGAATATTGCACTGTAGTAATTATAGGCAAAGTCTTGAAGATTTTAGTGAACCACTCGGATCAGCCACTTGATTTCTTTTGTGTACAGTTTTGTGTAATCAGGGTTCGAAACTATACTGTTTACGGGGACTGGTTCTCTCGATTCTGTGTATAATACTGATTGATGCTCATTCCATTTTCGAGTTTTAGTGTCTTAAGTCACAAGCAATCGCTGTGAAAACCCCTCACACACAAACACACTGACACAATGAGAAAAATCTACCATTGTCTTGCCTCAGATTTAGTTTACAGTGTTGCATGCCTAATGCACATTAAACTGCATACTGACATTTCAGAAAGTACATTTTGCCAGTTTGTTGTAGCAGAAGCTGCACATTTGCACGTTTGTTTTGGGGAACTTGACTGCGAATCTGTCTTGTTATTGTGTTTTAAAGGCCAATGAAGGTAAAATACTTGACTTTTACTTTATAATTACTCATGATCAGGGTGGGAAAATGATCATTCAACACCAGCCGTGATGCGTGTTAATGTTTGGGCAGGTTGTCTACTTTACTAGACACCGTGGTCAGTAACCAGCCATCATTTTTGAGGAAGATTATTTTGGTTAAAATCAGTAAAAGGAGAATTTGTGGGTTTTCCGGCCACTGTGGCCAATAGACACAACAGGTAGTTTTCTCTGTTACATGTAGACAATTTAAAGTGCTTTTTAAACATCTGTGAAGAGTAACATCAGGGCATATTTGTACCATCATCATCATCATCATCATCATCACTGGTATGAAACCTTATAATAAACCTCTGGTAGAGCACCAGAGCTTGAAATGAGACGAAACTTGCCAACTGTAAAAGAATGTAAATTGAAATGTATGTGGAATATGTAACACTATCTGTGGTGTTTGTTTTTTTTTTGTTTGTTTGTTTTTATTTATATGTACTTTACTTTTCAAGTTTTAATGTAAATGCAAATTTTAATTTTAAATAAATGCAAATTACATTTTGCAGATTGTGAGTTACCTACAGAGTATTTCAGATAAGATAGCAATGGTATAGGTGGAATTATTTTTTATAACTATTTGTAACTCCTTTCTGAACTTTATTGCATTAACCCTTGTGTCTCACTTTAAAATAACTTTCACTTTAACTTTAAATCTTTTAATGAACATCAGTCCTGATCATAACCAAATATTCATTCATTTTCAGAATTCTAACCCTTTAAATGCCAGTTTGTGTACATACTGCCACTGTTGTTTTTTATGGAAAAAAATCAAATTGTTGAATTTTTTAAATTATTTTCTGTATACTAAATGCCAGGGGGAAATTGTATTATTTATTTATTTTATCATTGATTTTTGATGCTTTTTAATTTTTTGTGCAGTCAGATTTAAACTCACTTGTTACCTAAAACTGCTATAACAATACTATATATAAGTATAATTTAACCAAACATCAGTCCTGATCATAGCTACCAAATATGCATTCATGTTCTGAATTTTAACCTTGTAAATGTCACTTTTTGACATGATGCCATTTTGTTTTTAAGACACATTATTATTGCCAAATGATTGACTGTGTGCAGTGTTACTTTAAAACCACCAGGGGGCGTTATTAATGTAAGAATCAACCTTTCTCTGCTCCTCTTAACATCCACGCTCAGAACACTTAAAAACAAAAACTCCAGACCAGTATCTTTTAGTTTGTATCAATGTCATTCATTCTTTTTATTATTTTGAGCACGCTATATGAAATCAACAATATGAAAGGCAACAGTGCACCAACAACCCAGCAATATATCTTCTTTAAAAAAAAAAAATTTTGATCCCATACAAATACACTTCTTACATGTTGCAGGGGGTACATAAACCAGCGTTAAATTACAATAAAATTATTACAAATGTTGTAAAAAGATTATCATACATTCATGCATATACAAAGTTAAAACAAAAAAAACGCTACACTTCGATATAGCTGCGACAGGCAATTTAGGAAAAGCAAAGTTTGCTTGGGCACAGTGAGACACTAACAGATTAATCTTGACTTTTATCTTTTTAGTTTTAGTTTTTTTTTTCCAGCGAACAGACTTGAGGAAGACTAACAAGGCCACAAAAAAACCCCAATGAACAAATGTTAGAAACTGTCTAACAGTGACAAGTCTGATTGGAGGGAAAAAAAAATTTCAAATGTCAAGAAATTCCTAATCTGAGCCTCAGTTTCTCAGTATTTGTGTTTTTGTTTTTTAAGATTACCATTAAAAAAAATAGTTCTCTTGTCAACAATGTTTAAAGTAGTGCAAAGATATACTTTTGGAAATAACACAATTAGTTAGTTATACCAAAAAAAAAAATATAGGGAATTTATAATTTTTTTTCCCCTACATAACAAATGATACAAACTCAAAATAAGTTAATATAGACTTTGAAAGTTTTGTCTGAGAAGCTTGGTGCACACAAACATCGTCTCTCTCTCACACACACACACACACACACACACACACACACACACACACTGACAGGGCATCAAAGCGTGAGTGTAAGGCGAGGGGCGGGGCCTGGGGGCCGGACAGCAGCAGATGTCCCTCTGTAATGAGCGCTCCATACAGGCTCCATTCACTGCGTGTCAAGCACCTGCCTGAGTCCGCTCGCTGTCACCCGATACTGGAACCTCCAAATCATTACACGCTTTCATCTACCTGGCTCTGAAACACAAGAGCGCGCCTCTCACGCACCTGATAAGAAATTAAAGTATTTCAGGACGCTGTTCCTTGACCTTGTAGACTTTATGGAAATGGAACAGCCTTGACTGACATAAAGTGTAAAAGAGAGACAGAAAATGGTTTTCTGCAGGTAGTAGAAAACATTATCTTGAAGTCAGACATGAATTGAAAGCAAGTGACCCTCTGGCTTATGTGATAGTAAAGCATAAAAACACTCTACTCCAGTGATACTCAGCTTATGGCCCGCAGGTCAAATCTGGCCTGGTGGCCCTCTGACCATTTTTATAATTCACAATTAAAATAAACTGGTGAACACTGGATGTTTTTTTGTACTTTAAATGTAAATAAGGTGCCGGAGTGCATAAAAACGCATCAAATAGAGCTTGTTTTATATATAAAGACGTACCAGAGGAGGATGTAAATACTGTGTGGTGTTTCCTGTGTCCCTGATAGGAACTTTATGTTTATGACTCATTCTAACATTTGAGCGACTGCATGACGGAAGAGCTTCCAGCTGTTTTTAATGTTGTACAAACTCTTTCAAATTTAACCAAAGCATTTACAACAGAAATGTAGCAGCTATAAAACGCAGGGCTGCAACTAACGATTGTTTTCATTGTCGATTAATCTGCAGATTATTTCCTAGATTAATCAAATCGCGTTTCTCCAAAAGTTGAATCTGTTTCAACTTTTCGCCGCAGACCGCTGTGTCGGCCCGCAGCCTGAAACACACTACCCCCGTTCAAATGAGCGGGACAACTTGTGTTTTTGCTGGAGCACAAAAAAAACAGCCTTATGCTCCTCTGATTTTTTTTAAAAGTGGCCCCCGAGCAAAGCAAGCTGAGTACCCCTGCATGCTCTCCTCTCTGCCCACTGAGGAAGGAATAACAAGGACTCTCATACTTGTACTCTCTCTGGCCCTGATGGCCTGTAGTGCTGAGTGCAGTTCAGTTAGAAGCCGTGGTTTTCATTAGTTCACTCCACACACATGCACACACACACAAACACAAACACGCATACACACAGCAGGACTGAATGAAGAAAGGCTTTCTATCTGATGCTAATGAAACACAAGCCTAGCCAGTACTTGGCAATGCCTCCCGGCCTCTTAAAAAGCGTATTTAGTGTGCGTATGTGTGTACGTGTGAAGGATGACTCCGGTGCCCTGGCATGGCGGCCCCGCACTGTTCCCCAACAGGACTCACTGAGGCGGTGCCAGGAGCTTTTACACCTGGCACCGGCCAAAAACAGAAGGGAGGGGCGGCGGCGGCGGCGGCGGCGACGGCGTAGCTGGTTCCAATTTTGAGCGCAGAAAAAGTTTCACAGCGTGGAGAGAGGATGAAGGGAGAGACTGGGAGGAGCAGCAGAGGGAGAGAGGAAGGGAGACAGAAGGACAGGTGCGAGTGATTTTTGGCAGGAAGCGGCCCCCTTTAGAAGTCTTTGAGATCAACTCTGTGTTTGCCTTCCCATGCTCCTGAGAGAGACTGGCAGCACATCCCCTCAAACACGCCAGCTCATTGTAGCCTCTCCTACCAGCACCACCATATTCTCCACACGGGGGTTCCCCTGCCAACACTGGGCCCTGCACACACACACAAACTTACACTCACAACCCCACACACTCTTCACTGCCACGGTTTACTGACCTACTTATACTCGCACATTTGATTTGAAGTATTTACCAGCCACGCAGGTGTCAGGACAGGTCCCAGAAGTTTGTTTGCACGTATACACGTATATAACAACGACGGAAAGAATTTAAGAAAACAGTTTAACAGAGGACAGACACCTCCTACGATATGAACATTTCATGTCACGATTATCCCGGCCAAAATAATTACGTTTCACGATATTATCCCGATAAATTAAATGCTTTGTTGGGACTTTTTTCTCAAAACATTACAACTTCTTTCTCATAAAATTGTGACTTTTCCTCTTAACATTAGTTCTGAGTTTTGTAAACAAACAACAAACATGTGCAGGCACTGACCACTGAACTTAATGGTGCGTTCAGTTGCCCCTCGTTAATTTGTGGTGCGTTTTAGTTGCCCCTCGTTGATTTGTGGTGCGTTCAGTTGCCCCTCGTTAATTTGTGGTGCATTCAGTTGCCCCTCGTTAATTTGTGGTGCGTTCAGTTGCCCCTCATTGATTTGTGGTGCGTTCAGTTGCCCCTCATTGATTTGTGGTGCGTTCAGTTGCCCCTCATTAATTTGTGGTGCGTTCAGGTGAACTTGTGACGAAGAAAGACATTTAAAAAGTAACTGAAACGTTACTTATTACAGCAATGCATTACTTTTTAGTGAAAGTAAGTATTATCTTAATGAGGTAACTGTCACTGGATATAATATTGATATATTGTTGTTTTAGTTCAGTCATAAAACTTTCTGCTGCCACAGAAGCTTCTTCTCCAATAAGCTGTCATCATTTTGGCATTTCATCAGCTTCTTTTAAAACTTGTAAGTCATAAATGAAACGAGTAAATCATCCATTGGTATTTTAATGTAGTATTGCTGCTCTACAGTCTAAACACTGTGGTTTGTTTTTCATGATTGAGGGCATTTTTGTGGCTGGATCGTCTCCTACTTTGGAGAATGTAGGTACAGGGTTCTGGTTTTTAATTTGTGTTCAACATTATTAAGCTGGTAGTTATTTTGTAGCCTCTAAATATAAAACAAACCTCGAGCACTTACTAGATCCACACGTTTAAAACGATATCCACCCACATAAGTGTTTTAGCATCAGAGATAATCTCCGTCTATATTAAAAATGTCAGCAGCGTCTCCAGACATCTCAGTTTTAGGGGCTCAGAAATGCTAAGCGTAAACGTAGCAAAAGTTATGTGATTTATAATGAAAACATGTTGGTGTGGATTAGGGATCGCGATAAAGAAACACTCACAATAAGTTGATCGTGGTGAATTTCCATTATTGGGATAATCATGAATATCGTGAATATCCTCATGAATTGACTGCATTTACTACAGAGTCCTATCTGTGATGTGATGAAATATTTGTTTTGAGAAAAAAGTTGGAATTTTATGAGAAAAAAGTCAGAATGTTTACAGAAAAAATGTTAATGTTTTGAGAAAAAAACGTCATAATGTTTGGAGAAAAAAGTTGTATTGTTTCAAGAAAAAGGTTGTAATATTTGGAGAAAAAAGTCACATATTTATGAGAAAAAATTTGTAATGTTTCAAGAAAAAGTCCCAACAAAGCAAAATGTAAGGTAAAATGATTCCAGTGTGTTTTATGCATATTTTGTTGATTCTCTGGATAATATCGTGAATTATTTTGGCCAGGATCATCGTGAAACTTTCATAACATCCCATAATGTGGATGTAGCAAATATTTAGAATCTCTATTACATCATGATGCATCTTATTTCAGCTCATCTGATTAATGCTTACAAGAGGTTTTCATGGCGTTGCCCCCGGCGACTCAGCTGTGAGCTCCACTGTGTGTGTGTGAGTTTGAAGACAAACTTCTGAAACACTGCAAAAGTGTGTTTAGAGTGTGTGTGGATCAGAAGTTGAGTGGCCCTCTTAAACAGGCTTCTCAACTTAATTTCTGCGTTCCTCTTTTCGTCTCTTTTTTTTCTCCCTCTCTTCACTGAACCCCACTTTTGGCTCTCTTTGAATGTGCTCTCTCTGTTGTCTCAGCCAAGACACACACTCACACACTCAGCTGCTGCCGCTTGTTTTGTTTCGACTTAATGAATGCCAAGTGTGTACACACACACAGAGTCGCGCGCACATACACACGCACGCACACTTGTCTTGTCTAGCGTAACCAATGACTCTTGTCAGTAATGCATAATCACCATTTCCATTTATGAGGGATTACATGCATGTGCGCGCAGGCCTGCACGCACACACTGCAAATGTGTGTGTTAATGGAGGGCCATAATGTGTCTATTGATTTACTTTAGATGTGAGGGAACCTATATGCAGTGCAACACCTATAGCTGTACTACTAACACCTAATGTTGTATTCATACAGTGGAGCACTCACACACACAAACAAACATCGATCTTATTAGAAAGCTGGACAGATAGCCAGTCAATGGCATGTTTGGTTTTGCACACAGACCGTATAAAAAGATGGACGGAGCTTCCAGGCTGGAAAAGTGAAGCCAAAGGTGAAGTGCCTTAAACCTGCATTCTTTCTGATGACCAGCAGGGGGCGACTCTAGACGTGCAGCTGTATAGAAGTCAATGAGAAAATGGTCCTACTTCTCTCTTGATTTATGACCTCAGTAAACAGTTTCATACTGAGTTTATGGTCTCGATCTCTAGTTTCAAGTCTTCTTCAATACAGCATGATGTTCATTTAGTAAATTATGGTCACATTAAGAAGAAAATAGA
>JAOVVB010030027.1:0-30588 GCA_028570985.1 Heterobranchus longifilis
AATAGAGATATCAAACCTTGTCTGGTAACTTGTAACTTGTATACTAGGTGTGAAAATGGCCATTGCACAACCAAAAATTGTACATAGTATTATCGCCTTCCTATCAGCCAAGTGGATCATTTTAATGAATTAGTTTTAACTGCATGAACCTTAAAAAAAAAAAGCACTCTGAAGCTTAAAAGAACATATTAACGAATTACAATTAGGGCTGGGTGATATGGAGAAAATAAAATATCACAATATTTTTGTATTTGTGATGATATTGTAGGGCTGACTTAACATTAGTGCTTTCACAAAACATTTACACAATTCGATTTTTGATAAATAATCATCAGTAATGTGGCTATATTGACTAAGTGGGTAAAGGTACAGCTAGAACAATCTGGTATAAGTTCAGAAAATGACATCACTTTACTGTAATGCAGCCTTTAAAACCAGGAACAGACAACACTTATGCCATATTACGATATCCAAAGACGATATCTTCTAGTCTCATATCATGATACTGATATAATATCGGTATATTGCCCAACCCTAATTACAATATACCTATTTTATACCATTCATTTAATTGATAATTAAAACATGACCGGTCTCTCTTGACCAATACTACATCAAAAATAATAATAATGCTTAAGTCATCGCTGGAAAGCCTTGCGGTCAACCCACGCAGACTGCAGTCCTAGAATAAACCGAGTACCGCCGTCGCCCTTTGCCCTGAAGTGTCGCTGTAGCATCCAAGTTGTCTCTCCTTCTCAAACATGTCACTTTTATTCAGGTTCAATATCAGATGCTCGCTCCAGAAGCCCCGGGCACCAGCAGTGGCAGTGTCACAGCGACTCCTTTATACATTTATTTGTGATTTATACCGCCTGGCGTGAGTCACGACAGGACCTTTCCAAGTAAACTGCGTGTCCCCCGGGAGTGGGCCGTGTCTCTGCGTGGGTTAACGCGCAGGGTGAAGTTAAACCATTAAGACTCACTCACTGTCTTCATCACTGAGGGGCGGATTTGTTTCAGAAGTTCTATTCAGTGATTGTAGCTTACAGTGAACTCCCGGAGCTGACCTTAAGACAAACAATCACTGATATGAACAAAATGTATATAGGCCTGTACATATTATATATTAGAAGTGATCAGGTGATTTGATGCCATCTGGCAACCTCTCATTCAATATTTGCAGAAGATAACAGAGTCTAATGCTATTTACATATCAACAAATGTAGGATCCTTTGGTTTTGTTTTGGGTGTCTATGGTGGGTGGTGTGGTTGGCTGGGGTTGGGTTTTTATTCTTTCTCCTTTTCTTCTACTGTGTTATTTTGTTATTATAATGTACACTTGTAATGCACTTATAATGTAGACTTGTAGCCCAGTACCAGGAGACAGACTGTCTCCTCTCACCTACATAACATATCTCTTATGTGCACTACATCTTGTTGAACAGATGTACAATATAAATGTACAAATGCAAATACATATTCAATTGCTGTATATTGGTTATAATTTATTCAGCCATAACAAAACTGTTGTAGTTGTGACACACCTGTTGTGCATACTACTTCCAGTATTCTATTTATTATTCCTAATTCTTTATTTTTTTCTCTCTTTTTTTTAAATATCTAAGTACTAGAAGCTACTATAAACCAGAGTCAAATTCTTATCATTTTTAATTGCCCCTCAGGGACAAATAAAGTGATTTGAATTTGAAGTTGAATTATGCATAAGCACACTTGGCCAATAAAGTTGATTCTGATATTTACTAATTATTGCATTTGTGTATTCACTAATGATTTGTGCATACTGACTACACTCTATATTTTTTTTCAATTAACAAAATATATACTTTTGCCTCAGGCCTAAATCAGCTCAATCAGAAAACCATAATGCAGACTTTATGTCATAAATGTTAGTGAGTGAAGCTTTATTCAGCAGGTGAACTCTATGATTGGCCTCCGTTGACCTAATGACTTTAAATGTCATCAATGACCTTCAATCATACACTAGATGGCATGATGCAAACTGTTGACTGCTGTCCATGGTGCTGACAGCATCAATTGTGGATGAAGCCATGGGCCTCAGGTAAACTCCAGGAGTGGACATATGAGATATAGACCTATTAGTCCTGGAGGACAGCGGTGCTTGACACCTCTTGTTGTTAGCGCTTGTCAGTCCAAAACCCTGTAAACTCCCTTCAGTTATAGCCAGCTGTCACATAGGCCTAATTCAAATGGCGGTTATCATCTGACACCAGTACCTACTCACTTTCTCTCTCCTTCTCAAAATTATTGACACACTGAGTTATTAAGTTGCAACAACTATTTATGATGGGACTGTAATAATGGGACACCCTCCATACACATAAACACAGTTCTGTGCTGCTACAAAAACATTTTAGGACAGTGCTACAGACCAGACAGCAGTGTTGTCTGAGGCTATACTCTCCCCTCTAACATTTCCAAACCTGCTTTTATAAAGTGGAGAAAATACCATGCATGAGATAGCCTAATATTAATGGAAATGTAATAAACCAGCATAGGTAGCCAACTATCTTGCACAGAAGCTCAAATGCTTCAGTGCTGTGATTTATTTATTTATTTTTATATATATAAAGCATTATATGTGACAGTAGATGTTGATGCCTGTGCTGTAATTTTAGCTCTGATAAAACATTGCAGATCTTATTCTCATAATGCATGATTTTGAAGATGTGAAGGCATAAGAGGGAAATAATGGGAGAGAGAGAGAGAGAGAGAGAGAGAGAGAGAGAGAGAGAGAGGGAGAGAGAGAGAGAGAGAGAGAGAGAGAGAGAGAGAAAGAGAGAGAGAGAGAGACTCAAGTGATACAGCCGAGGACCACGCGCTACAGAAGACGGACGAAGGCACGCGACATGTCTCAAGCATTCAGGTAAGTTTTGATGTAATAGACTAGTAAAAAAAAAGACATCAGCTTAAAATATGTACGGGCAATGAAATAGATAGATAGATAAAATGTATTATAGTCTATTGAGAACAGACTATTCATATCCCTAATTGGTGAATGATATGAGCGTAGTTCTTCTATTATTGGGCTATTATTATTTATTATCAGCATTATTATTATTAGTAGTATAATTATCAACCGATGTTACCTTAGGCTGCACGGCAGAAAAGAAGAATGTGCGGTGCATTTGAAACAAATGCAGCCTCTTATATCCATCCTCATGTATGTAATTCAAATGAGTCTGCTATGGAAGGATTGGACAGTAGTTTCTCGGCTTTATTAGAAACTAGCTGAGTCAAATCGT
Source organism: Heterobranchus longifilis (assembly GCA_028570985.1). Taxonomy (NCBI): domain Eukaryota; kingdom Metazoa; phylum Chordata; class Actinopteri; order Siluriformes; family Clariidae; genus Heterobranchus; species Heterobranchus longifilis. Next base: position 3,285 of record JAOVVB010030027.1, read on the forward strand.
GAAGAATGTGTCTGTGAGGGTGACGAGCTCAGGCAACAGTCCCAAAGACGTCCTCTGTAACGTGTTTGGAAAGCGCGCTGTCCACGGTGCTGAAATCTGGTTTCTGCCTGATTTTGTCAATGGACAGCGAGCACAGTACTTTGCGCCTCTCCTGGTACACCGTTACTGGCTATTTGTAATAAAACACGATTGTTGGAGACGTTTTAAAGTGCCTGGCTGCTCCTTCCAGAGATGACCAGCTGCACGGTTGGACAGTAGTCCTATTCAGCCACTACTGTCCGCTGATCAGGTGGGTGTGAGTTAAATGCCTTGCTCAAAGGCACCTAGCTGACAAGAGAGGCACGAGGACTGTTGCCAGCTGTAGGAATGTAGAACAGGGCGTTGATGTAAAGGAGCATGCGTGCTTAGTCAACTCTTCCCACATAACACTGTTCTGTAGCACATCTGGCCTCGTTTCTCCCAGCATTCATGTCACAGCAGTTTCTCATTTTTCTGCAGGTGCGCGCGGATATGCCCCGGGTGTCGTGCTCACAGATCATGGTCGCTGGGATAAACGTGGATGTATTGACAGACAGCAGATAGTATGCCTGCACAGTTGGCGCGGCTCACGCGATGTGGCACAATATGGCACGCGTAAAGATGGGTTTCTTCGCTCTCCTGTGTCTCCCCACGTTTTTCTTCCGCGCCCTCGTGCTCTCCCACAGCAGCAGCAGCAGCATCTATGAGCGCTCGGTGGTGCCTCGCGCCGTGGTCCGCTCCGTGGCTCGCATGGATGGAGACGTGATCATCGGCGCGCTCTTCTCCGTCCACCACCAGCCGTCTGCGGAGAAAGTGGCTGAGCGGAAGTGCGGGGACGTCCGCGAGCAGTATGGCATCCAAAGGGTGGAGGCCATGTTCCACACGTTGGACCGGATCAACGCTGACCCGAACCTGCTCCCCAACATCAGCCTGGGCTGTGAGATCCGAGACTCCTGCTGGCACTCCTCTGTGGCCCTGGAGCAGAGCATCGAGTTCATCCGGGACTCCCTGATTTCCATCCGGGATGATAAGGACGGGTCCAAATGGTGCATTGACGGCACCCCATCCCACCAGCCTCCGCCCTCCAAGAAGCCCATCGCAGGAGTGATCGGACCGGGATCCAGCTCTGTGGCCATTCAGGTGCAGAACCTCCTGCAGCTCTTCAACATCCCGCAGATCGCCTACTCTGCCACCAGCATCGACCTGAGTGACAAGACTCTGTTCAAGTACTTCCTGAGGGTCGTGCCCTCAGACACCCTGCAGGCCCGGGCCATGCTGGACATTGTCAAGCGGTACAACTGGACCTATGTGTCTGCAGTGCACACTGAGGGTGAGACCCCTATCACTGGAAAATAATGTGCCATCAGCCATGTTGTCTGTTGGTCTGGTAGTGGATAACCATATAGTGAGTTTATGACCTCATCGTTCATTATGGTGTTTTTAATTACCATGGCATCACCACAATGTTCTCATTGATTAGTGTTTGAGAGATAGGCCTACATCATTTTAAATATAGTCAGGATTATTATACAATTCTTTCCCCACAAGACTTTATGGAGGTTCTCAGCATTTGATGGAGTGAGTTAAAGTTGAGATCGTGGAACCTGGAAAGATAATTAAATTTTTATAGTAAACCACCGGCTTGTTAAATAATTTGATACAATTATAAACAGAATGTGCATCAACTAAATGGAGGGTTTCGGGGGCCTATCCTCAAACAATCCCACTTTCACAGTTTTTTGTTAATGGTCTTTGAGTGCAACTTCCATGTTTCTCTCTTAATAGGAACTGGATGTCAAAGAAATGTAGTCACTCCTTTACCTCTATATATCTGCCTGTCTCAGTCTTTCGCTCTCAGGCTTTTTAGAGCAGGTAGTTGCAGCCACACATGCATACGGAAGTATATCTTCATTAGGATTTTTATGCCGCTGTCTGGAGTTGGGGGTTGTGTGTACATTGCTTCGAGCATCCTCCCACACATTCTATCCATCCTTAGCTGTGTTTGCATTTATTAAATAACCTGCACTAATGTATGGACTGTAAGAGTGTATGTTGAGCAGTAGGCCATTTGTTAATCAGTAACAAGGGGGACGGGCCCTCGTGAACGACTCTTTTGGTTCTGTAGCTATATAGTTAAGAGACTATTATAGATCCAAGATTGACTCAGGGCCGAGAAAAAGTTTACAAATCCTTCTGCTACTTCAGCACCACGGACAGCGCCACAGATTTATCCATACACAGCACAGTTAGACTACTGATATTTCAGAGCCATGGTCAGGACCATAGATTCTAACTTCAAACCTCAGTAAGATAAAGGGTCAGTGAGTCAGGAAGACTAGACTAACTCTCTCTGCTACAGGGGATGCAGAGGCAGGATGGGAGGTTAACAAGGAGGATGCACTTTGGTAATTTTGCTAACAAACGCCTCAAATCGGCGACTGATTTTGAGTAAACATTGGGTGGTCTCTCCTTTTGTTTTGTTTTTTGGGCAATATATGTACTCCTCATCCTTGGCATTTTGTTATAATATGCTTTAGCATGTGGAACCAAAGCTGGAGGTTCTTGACTGTGTTATTAGAGTCCTTGTCGCAAGTTTTGAAAAGTCAGTATCTAGCCAAACACATGAGGGACCATTCCAGCATTAACAATTTAGGTTTTCATTTTGGAAATATTAAAATAATTCCATGCTTCAGTAAGGAGGATGAGAGATATGACCAGATACATATACATTAAATTAAATGTCTTATCTCCACAGAAACCCCAGCAGTAATGGTATTGAGTTTTTCGCGATGGGCTCACTTTTTCTTTTTGAGAACTCTAAAGATAATTTATTCAGCCGAACAGCACAACATTGTATTATGGTGGAGACGGGAGGTAAAAAGGAGAGAGAGGGGTTGGGTAGACAGAGTAATTACTGTGAAGTGAATTATGTCCATAGATTTTCATTAAAGTCTTAGTGAAACACAGTCAGTGATGTGCACCCAAATTATGACTGACAGGCTACATTACGCAGGATCCCCCTCTGAGGAGCTGTGGACTCACGGGGAGTGTAAAACATCTTTGGAAAGTCCTATTATAGACCGGTGTTGGACACAGGTTGTCATCAGATAGATGAAGAGAGGGAGTTAGGGAGCTGTAGTACCTGGAGACATAACTAGGTGGCGTCAGCTGTCTGACCTTCAACATACAGGAGGGGCCTCTGGGACTGAAGTCATAATTTAAGAGTAATGGAAAAACCAGTCAGGGGAAGGATGGATTTGATTGCAAGCAACATCATTTACTCAGCAGGCTGCAGTGCGAGTGATAAAAGTAGTATACTTTACAAAAAAGTTTAACGTACAGACTTGTAAGCTTTAATTGGAATTAAATTGTTTTTTTTTCTTTTACATGTAGAGATTCTGTAAATATAAACACTAACTGTAGGTTCAGTTTTGCAAGAGACAACAGAGAAGTTTGGAGCCACAGTAAATGTTCTTAACTTGACTTCCTGACCTTTGAGGAGTCGTATGTGAATCCACTTGTTTTGCTCTATCTTTAATTATCTCTGAAAGAGTGGTCACGACTGGCTTAAGCTCATGGGTTTTTCTCTCTCCACCATCTTAGACAAGTTATAAATGCAGCTGGTTCCCGTAGCAACAGCTAGGCCTGTGAAATTGCATAAATTACCTGTCCCGATTATCATCAGTCTGGTAGGAATACTCAAAGCAGTTTTTTTGGTAGTCATTGTCAAATGAGCTGTCAACTAATGCACCACCACCCACCTGTCTCACAGCATAGATGGAAAGAGTAAAAATAATTGGATATCATTATTTCCATTTACCAGTGGGGGAGTGAAATGAGGCAACTGGAAATATCATCAAAGAACTATTGGAAAACCAACACATGGGCCCATTGTGTGCCAGAGTAAATGCATTACCGTGATGCCTATCTCAGCTGCTGTCTTCATTGCTCCATAAAGCCATGCCACACACACATGGAGTATTCGTTCTTCATCACTCATTTAAGGGGAGAGCAACATGGAGGCCCCCAGGAGCCTGGCCTCTCGTCAAGGCAATTGTGCAACAAATGTTTTTGGATTTTTATGGATAGGGGCTCTTAATTTCCTTTTGAAAACATGCACATTGAAACACACACACGCATGCACGCACGCACGCACACACACACACACACACATGTTCAAGCATGCACGAGTGATTGGATTGTCTGTGTAATCCAGCTCTCATGCTAAAGAGCTGTGGGCTTTATCAACAATCCAGATCGTGACACAGTAGTCGAGCACTGCAGTCCGTATGGAAATAGAAGATTTAGACTCGCACACAAACAGCTTTGCAGGGCTCTTTGATTGGGATGGTGTGCAGTTAAACAAGGATAGCTATCTTCACCCCTTTTGGCTTTGATTGCAATCAGTAGCCAGTAAACTCTCTGACACTCATTATGAGAGGATCAGAGCTTCAGATCAGTCAGGACTTGATGCACTGAACAACTGCTGGGGGGGGTGGGGGTGCTTTAAGCATAACCTTGATTGTCCATGTGAAGTAATTGTGTGGTTGAAAGTATTTAATCATGTCTTTTGCGAGTAACACGACATGTGATGCTTTGTTATCACTAAAACGTTAGTCTGGCTTACCGGATGTAGAATGTGGGCCATCCGACTTGTCTCTTACACTGCATTCTCCTCCCCTTCCGCTATATCCACTATCGATTTCACAAGTGCACCGTCGATGCATCCAGGGCCCAATATGATTGTGATTGGTTTAATGAAATACAAACAAGCCAGAGCGTTTTTTTCTCCCTACAGGAGAAATGTTAACTCGTGCAGCCAGACCATTCTCTGGTGCGGACTCACCGCTGTGGAGATAGGCCTGGCAATGTGAGACTACTAAAACATTGATTGTGTCACTTATATAATATAAATAATAAAATAATGATCCATATTTTGAGGTCACAATTAGTGAAAATGCCAAAGCCAGTGTATAATCCATATTCACAAATGCAAATTTTGTCAAAATACATTTCACAAAAAAATGTTTTGTTAAGGATAGAATGTTTTCTGGCTGAATTCTCACTATTTAGTAACTAATAATCTATTCTCTTCATCACCTATAGGGAACTATGGGGAGAGTGGCATGGAGGCCTTCAAGGAGCTGGCCTCTCTGGAAGGCTTATGCATTGCCCACTCGGACAAGATCTACAGTAACGCGGGGGAGAAGCACTTTGATCGCCTTTTGAGGAAACTACGGGAACGTCTGCCTAAAGCTCGTGTAGTGGTGTGTTTCTGCGAGGGCATGACTGTCCGAGGTCTTCTGATGGCCATGAGGAGACTGGGGGTGTTCGGGGAGTTCCTCCTCATCGGCAGGTATGGATGTGGTTTTTTTTTTTTTTTAACCCTTTAATTCACAGTCGAGAGCATCTCTCTGGATGGCAAGACATCAGTTAACAGGCTGCAAGGCTGCGAGATGCTGTGTTGTCTTCCTGATGTGCATGTCACCAAGGCAACCGAGAAGAATTAGACCACATACCAATAGCACTGAATAGAAATGTTCTCCAGCAATGAATAATTGGTATTTCTGTCACAGACACGAAACTAGCAAGGGAAACAATGCCTCTAGTCCATTCTCTCCCTGTTGGGCTGTCTCGTATTTGCTTTTCCACGGCAATGGCAGTCACTTCGCTTTTAGCAATCAAAGAGAGGGGCGTGCATGTCTATTTGTGCACGCGAACACCATATTGAATCAACCTGAATTGTAAAAATGTTTCCTTTTTGTGATTACACCTCTTGATATTCAACTCCATCCCTTTCTCTCCATTTTTCTCCTCGTCGTCTCTTTCTCTGTCTGTTAGTCAATGTTGAGTGACAGTGACTGACTGTAGCTGCAATCTTAGTCATTACAAAAGGGCAAGTAGAGTCGTCTCACACACTTATACAGCGGAACATTACACCCACCACGAAATAGCCCTCAAGGATCATTCACACTTGTCAGTAAAAGCCACATCGACCTTGATGCTACTTTTCAGTTCATTCATGCAATATCTTTCACAGAGGGAGGAGTTTTTTTTGGCACTGGTCTGTTGTAGGGCAGTTGTCAGCTGTATGTTACATGAGGAGGACATTAATAAGACAGCTAAGGATGACTGGGACTTGTAGCCTAGCTAGGCAGTATTCGTTGGTGATTTGATGAACACTGAGTGTGAGTGCAGCTCAGATTCACTCATTTTGTAACAGGAAGAACCTGAGATACAAAATGCAGCACAGTAATGTCCATATTTACTGTGTTCACTCATTAAATTGTTCAGACTTTAGCTTATAGTACCCTGAATGTACAAAGATTAGGACCGGTACCATAAAAAGATGTGCATGCGAGAAGTAATTTGTGTTCTAATCCACAGCTGAAAATATTCAGTTTTTAAAGATTTCCAGGCTTCGAGCTGAGGGCCACAGGCAGGGTAGGGAAGCCGGAAAGCATTGAGATACACATTATCACAGTGTTGGTTTTGGTCTTTTCATGGGATCTGTTGACTGTTGAATGCAGAAAAACCAAATTGTCTTGTTGAATAGCTACAGTATCTAACAGATGTGAAGGACACCTTGTTGCGTTAGATAAAATCTGGCAGTGGGTTCATTTCCTCGTATGTACTTACACACATACACCAGATTCTCCACTCTAACAGACACTTCTGTATTGGTGGGCACTGAGGGATTTGTTTCTTGTCATTGCCATTATCCTTGAAGAAGCCTTCATGTAATATATCCCAGTGGTAGAAATAAAGAGAAGGCAAGTGCTGCTCTCTCTGCCTCTGTTCATGTTGTATGTGTTATATTCAATGCATACCTGCATATTTAAGTTCTTGGCAGGGGAAGGCACTCTTTCTTTTGAATTATCCATTATAATGACACTCTGGGGTTACATTCCTTCGCCATATCTCTCCTTTTCTTTTTCCTACATAGGAGATGGGAAAGTGGGTCTTTTTTTAGCTTTTGTGGAAGTCTCCATGGGCGGACAAAATGCTTCTGGGTCAGAGAGAGAGAGAGAGAGAGAGAGCGAGAGGAGAGAGAGAGAGAGAGAGAGCGAGAGAGAGAGAGAGAGAGAGAGAGAGAGAGAGAGAGAGAGAGAGAGAGAGCCGAGTGTGTGTGTGTGTGTGTGTGTGTGTGTGTGTGTGTGTGTGTGTTTCTCCCAGGATGCACAACTGAATGAAGCTGTCAGACAGGTATTATCTCATCAAAGGGGAGCTTGTTTTCTTAATTCATGCTTTCAAGAAGAGTGCAGACAAGCCAATCTGTCATTCTTACATTGAACATCTAACGCACTGGCTACTCAATCTCTCTTTTATTTCTGCAAATGTAAAGCCTATCTTTTACTGTGATAAGTCCAGTAGGCGATATGGGCAGGGATGCCATCCCCCTTGTTAGCAAAATAACCAAAATGCCTTGTTAACCTGACATCCCCTCTCTCCCCTGTAGCAGAGAGAGTGCAGGGCAGAGGGGTTGTTTAGTTGAATATGTTAGTCTAGTCTGCCTGACTCACTGATCCTTTATCTGATTGAGGTTTGTGCAAGTTACAATCTATGGCTCTGACATATCAGTAGCCTAACTGTGCTGTGCATTGATAAATCCATGACGCTGTCTGTGGTGCTGAAGTAGCAGACAGATTTGTAATTGGGAGTTTTCTCTAAAAGTCCTGCCCTAGAGTTTCATCTTGAATCTATAATATTCTCTAAACTATATAGCTAGGGGGGCGTCTAAAAATACAGAACCATGAGAGTCGTTCATTGGGATAGTTGTGAACGACCGTCCTGTTAAAAATTAACAAATCGCCTACTGGATAAGTCTGTTCTCAACAAAGAGCTAATTGCGTTACAATATTGTGCAATTGTACAATCATGCCAGAACAAGCAAAATGTTCCAGGAGCAGTGCTCATTATAAGTCCAAGTTTCTTCATAATCAGACAGACTTTGTTGCAGTCATGGCTTCCAAAGATTTTTTTTCTTTTAATTTAGAAAATTAAACTTTCAATTACAGCATCCCCATCAGGCCAATCAGCATAATCATTTATATGTCAAAGCACCACACCAAAATGCCCCCTCATCACAGTCAACCAGCAGCGTTAACCATATTACGTTTGAGGATATTGGTGTTTTAATTATTGCACTACCTTAGGATAGTGTGTGCAGCACACAATTTCATCATAATCAGTGATATTGTGAGACAGTTATTGCCTTATACATCTCTTGGCCTTATACATCTCCCCATTTTATTGCACCCGGCACAAACAGACAAAACCACATAAAAGATGGCATACCGGACATAAAAAAAGATTGGGAAAATCCAAGAGCCGGCAGTATTTTTTTTCCACCACATCTCATACGTCGAGATGATCACAGAACACCACAGAGGCAGACAAAAACACTACACAGCAGTGGCTACATATACTCCAAGTAGACGTGCAGAGAGTTTTGAATCTGAGAGCTTTTGTTTTAGCTGCTCGGCTAACCCGCTCTTCAGACGAGGGCCAGGTGTGGCCGCGTGCTCGACCCACTTTATCCCTGACCTGCAGACTCTACTCTGCATCACTTCAACACTTTACATCCACTCAGCTCCACAGGGCTCTTGTCTTTCTCTCCCCGTGATGTCAATCATGATTTTGCCAATCAGCTGCCTCCATTACTCCACAATTACACACACACACAAGAGACAACATTTATTCCATGCATGTACTCTGGCACACAAATACAGACACATGTTCCCGACATAGATTATCCACTTCATTCCAATCAAGAGGACACTGATGTCCGTCTTCTTGTTCTGTTCAAGTACATTTCAAAGTGATTCTATTAGACGAGAAACACAGGCTGCTTCGGCAGGAAGTGTATTGATATATAACCTCAATTCATTTTTAAGAATAGAAATGATTGTATGACAGAGCTGGACGCTGGTTGATAATCACATTAGGAGAGTGGGTTATTTCTGCAATAGGTTAGTTGAAGATAGATAGGAGTAGACTTTGTATTCTTCAGCCGTGGAGTCCTGCTGGTCTGTCCGCAGATTAAGGCGGAGACCCCACCATGAGAGATGTAATGAAAGACAGAGATGAAGAGAGAGGGAGGAGATGGAGAGGGAGGAGAGAGGGAGAGAGACGGGGGAGGAGATAAGAAAGCTACGCATGGTTGGGAGTACATCTTGTTAGTTTATTATCACAGATCGAGTGAAAACCCAAGTTTGAGTTGTTACATTTTCAGATCAGTTAGGATGAGATGCTTCTCAATAGGCTGAGAAATTCGGTAACACTTTATATGAAGGTCATAATGCATTATGAGCACATTCATAAGACATTATAATTATAATGCATGTATAAGGCTTCATAAAACTCTTATTATTATTATAAAAATATTATTAGTGGTGGACATAATGTATTGTAAGTTCAGCATTCATGATGGTTTATACCTTCAACAGTGTTTGACAGAAGAATCTGAGTCCTGGTTACACAGCACATTATAACTGTTATAAAGACACATAAAGAACTGCTCTAACATACTATAGCAGATTCTGAGTTTCTGAAATGGAATAATGTCTTATAAACATTAATAATACGCTATAACATGATAACTGTATTGACCTTATTCTTTTGTGACTTTAATCTTAGAGAATTTCTGATTTTTTTTCTAGCAAATGTATGACTTTATAATGTCAGAGAATATTCAAGTTATTTTCTCAAAAATTCTTAGTTTTTTCTCTGAATATTACCCCCGTCCCTCGGCTCCGTATTTATTTATTTTGATCTACAATGACCCTAATACGCCATCATAGATACTTCCCTCTGGAGTTGGTAGAGACCAAAACAGAAACGGAGAGAGAATATGGGACTTATATTCATCCGGTGGCCAACTGTGTGTGCATGTTAATGTTGCTCTCTGTCTGCTAGATGTGTGAACAGTCAACTGTTTGCTAACAAGGTCACAATAACAACTTTATAAATTGATATATAACATATGTAAAAAAGCTTGTTGTGCTGCCCTCAAGTGGACAAAAATCAAGTCATGCAGGTTTAACAAAGTAGTTGAATGTCGAAACCTCACCATATCTTAAATGTAGCGGTAGCAGATCACAAAAAGTTTATATCATGAATCATTTTGTAACCATCATATATTATGGAAATGACAAATAATTGTCACCTAGATGCGTCGCATCAGAAAACCCTCATATATGTTGTTTTGGAAGGCAAAGAAAAATGACCTCTAGTTTGGAGGACTTGCTGCGTAAAACACTTTGGATAATCTCATAAAAAGAGATGTCATCTGATAGTGCTTGTAATTGGAGCCTGGGGGGAGTTGATGTTGTCAGAGCAATTTTTAAGGAAATGTACAAAGTGTTGCTTTACCTTTCATACACTATCAAAGACATAATTCAGCATGTGGCAGTTCCATAACAAATACAGTAGACCTTGCCAAAATGAATTAGCACATCACACCTCAAGTTTTTTTTTTTTCTTTCAAAGCCTCTTTGAAGTTGGTATTGCTTTTCACCCAATGAGTTTAGGACATAGCTCAGAAATCAGTTTCACCATAGGAAGGAATCACTTTAATGTCCACTGGAGAGCGAGCAACAGCTACAGGAATGTAATACACATGATGAGCTCCGTATAATTTGCATATGATAATAACATCATAGATCCACTATAACCAGAGAACAGCCGTATTCTTCTTTTGAGTGCAGCCACACAACTTACAGAGGGAAGTTATTTTCCATTAAGCTTCATGGGGAGAAGTTAGTGTGCTTGATGCAGTAAAATGACCACATACTTGATGCCTGTTATTTGATTGCTGCCCATGTTATTACAGATCCACCACCACCATGTTAGTGAGCTGTGATCAGTACTTGCAGCCAAAGTGTCATTTTGATGAAACAGTTGCTCCATTTATAGATTATGTTTGTCAAGGTCTTTTATCTCGTCACTGTTGGTGATTTAGCACTTAAAAAAACAATACAGGCCACCTATATTTGGCCCTTGAAATCTGTTAGATACTTTTGAAACCTCCATATAAAAGCAATATATTTGTGTTTTTCAGCTAACTGTATAACCAATTACATAACAGAGATGCTTGATAGGAGCAGAAAGTGCCTAGCAACAGCTATGTGATGCACATTGGACACACAGTAATCACAACTGGAAGTCGAGATTACAGTATGAGCAAGCTCTCTCCCTGCCAACACTTCAATCAGTGCCATACTTATTTTGAAAATCATCATTTGACATTTGTGCTGTCAAGTACACCAAACACAGCTGCACGCAAAATAACAATGTACAAATCTTTTTTTTTTTTTTAATGTAAATTGCAACTGTGGCATTTTGAAGAAAGAGAAAACACTCAAAAGAATGCACAGATTTTCTGCAAAAAAAATGCCACAGATGTATTCAGATCTCGAGGTCATGCCAACTCAAAAAAAGCGAAAAGTGATACACAGCCTAAACTGCTGATATTTTTCAAAGAGCTGCAAAATAAGAATGATTCATAGACTGGATTTTCAAATTGTTAGTAGTGAATGTGCAGAATATGTCTGTGAGCAGATAGTATTCATGAAAATATCCAGCAGTGTGTGTTTTAACTAAGGTTTCCCCGAGGCATACACCATTAAACTCTCTTGCAGAGTATTCCAATAAATCTCTGAATCCTGACTGAATTTCCACCTACTCAGTAATATAAAGAAATTACCATGAAAACGCTTTGAAAGCTAGATATACATCTACTGTACAGTCTTTTGTCCCTCTCTCTCCTGCACCAAACCTAGTTTCTGAATGGCAGCATGGAGTGAACCCACCTACCCATTTGCCCGCCTGCTCGCTCTCTCGCAATTAGCATCATTCGTTTTCTCTCTCCCTCTAATGCTGCTTGAATGCTGTTATTACTAAACATCATTTGCATAAGCTGCTTTTCCACATGTAACGCTCATTTCTGCCCCTGTCTTACACACACAGTCTTGGTCTGGGTCCCATTTTGAATGCTCGCTTCTTGTTTTATTTTGTTTTATTCCTGACAAAATGGACACTGAGACAGAAATGTGGATGTTCCGCCTCTGTAATGGCTTGGCACAAGTCATTAGCAGGGTATGACTGTGTCTTTTGAGACTGCGCTGAGGTGCAAAGAAAAGCTGTGACCCCGTATTGTGTGTGTCACATTTCTGCATTTGGCTGTCCTATTCGATTTCCTGTAACAAGGGGACTCAGGTTGTGCTCTGAGCTTGAATAAATGAAACGTTTAGGGCGCCAGAGAAAGAGAAAAGGGGAGTTGTGGCGCGACACATTTAGCTGCCTTTTTTCCTGTCATCTCTAAGGCTTTCATCTCCTACCCATCTCAGGAAGGAGAGCGCGGAGGATGTGGAATTCTGCCTATTGACTTGCGAGTAATTTGGCAAATAGCGGGGCATGAGCAAAAAGAGACCTTATCTCTGGCAACAGCACCCTGCAACAATGCCAAAATAAATTAGTATCTTTTCCATCCAGAATTGTAGATGTACAAGAGGTTAAGACGGCGTCGTTGTTTCTAGGCTTTGGTGTAATCCATCCTTCAGAATCAAATGCTGAAAGATATATTCAGATTTATGAAAAACTGTTTGGGTAACAAGATCAAGGACATTTAAGAATGCAGAAAAATGATTTCTGTTTAGTAACTTGATGGATAAAGAGCGGTGCAGGAACGAATGCTAAAACTCTGAAATGAGTTAGCATTTTTGCACAGTCAATGGGTTTTTGAATGGCTCTTTGGTTAGATGCCTGAAATAAGGCCTGTGGTTAACACGAGTGATTTTCACATTTTGTTCTACAACAAAAAATACACCTGTAAATACCCCACTTGTAAATTATGAAGCTTTTACGTGTCTTTAAAAAGGCGGTTACTAACAAGTGGCTAAATGAGACGACAGAGGCTGTCGGGGACGTTAAACGTCACCGTCAGCATAATGGTGGTGGCGGTGACGTCATGCGACCATGGTGTAGTTCGTTTATAAAAGTTGTGTCCATTTGTGAAGACTATCTTGTTGAACAAAACATGTAAGTATTGGCTTTTATCCAAAAGCCAATGTAAAAATCCCATTGGCGAGGGAACCAGAGCGATGCTAACTTCCAGGTTGGCCTACAAAAACACGTCATCCCTGCAGCACTCTGTTTAAAGATAAGTTAAACACAGTTTCAAAAAAGAAGGAATGACCTCCTTCTTGTTGTACATACTGCAGGACTGTTTAGCTTAAAATCACAGGCAGGTTTTTTTTCTGATCTACAATCCTCCTCTTCCCCTTTTCAGGATTATCTGGAGATGTGTGTGGCATGATCCCCACGGCCGACAGTGTGCTGCTCTTTCTTGCTAGGCTCACTCTGCAGAAACCGCTTTCTTTCGTTAGGCTTCCAGTGAGAGCACAATAGCGACTGATGCATTAGTTATGAATGTAAGGACTCCAAGAGAGCGAGAGAAAGTGTGGCGGGCGGTGGAGGGGTGGGCTGGGACTGAGACAAAAAAAGCAGAAGAGGAGTGATGTCGAGCGCCGAGCCTCCATCTTTACGTTCTTCTCTCTGTGCGACATGATTCTGTCTTTTTGACCCTCTGCGTTAAAGCAATCTCCATGTAAGTTTAGTGAGAGTTTACTGGGGCACGTCATGCAGGAATCAAGCTCAATATAATTTTTGTTAGCGGGGCAGAATTTACTGTAACGCTGGAATAAAAGGCTTGTGTTGCTGCTCGTGCTACAGTCACCATGGAGATTTTGTTTGGGCTCATGACGGAGTTGGTGTGATCGTCTCACTGCAGATCTGTCATTCAGTCTGTCAGCAGGGCTCCAAACACAATAGTCCCTTCTCGGGGAAATATGGCTGACATCTGAAAAATTCCTCCCGGCAACAACAGCAACAAAGATTGTAATTATAAGATAAGGACACACACAGGCTACATTCATTCAGTAATGGAGCCCTGCGTGTGTTACTCGTACACACGTGTGGATCTGGAAAGTATATTCAAGTTGGGTCTGGATTTGTGATCGCGTCTGTTTGTTTTCCACTGAGCAAGGGAGCACAATGAGCTGCATCTGAATATTTATAACACGCCTCTGATGTTAATTGAAAGCAGCCACACATTGTCAAGGACATCTCTCTCTTTCCAATTGATGCCTTGTGTTCCCTTGTGTGAGGGGATGGGCGAATGACATTGGAGTGATCCAAAATAGCACACTGGCTTTGCATCTGGACATAGTTGTCACATCCTGATTCGCAGAAGCTGAAAAGCTTTCTTGTACAGACGGCTAATATTGGAGTGTGTATGGGTGTAACACGAACACACAAAGAGAATAACCAATGAAGGCGTGCAGAATTTGAAGCACAATCACTTGAAACACAAAAAAATCAGTGAGGATCTGCAACAGAAGAATAGTGCTAAAACAATAATGATTGGAAGTAAATTAATCAACAATAGTTTTGATGGTTGATTCATCTATTTTGCATGCAAAAATCCCAAATGTTCTCGGCTTTCAGCCTCTAAAATGTGAGGATTTCTTGCTTTTTTTTCTGTTTTGCATCATTGTAAATTGAAAAACATCAGGTTTTGGACAGCTGGTCAGACACAACAAGCATGGCCCTAGTAATATAATGTAATGTAAAATAATGATGAGGAATTTTACAAGCTTCCAAAAATGTAATGATGCATAGTTTAGACCTACAAGGTCTTCGTCAAGCATTTACACATTTTTTTCTCATCAAAAAATTGATTATTTAAAAAATAGAAAAATGCAAAAAATGTGTACAATCCTATACACAGTCCTGTATACAAAAGCCTTCAGTGTTTATGTGTATAGTAAATCATTTTGGAATCACATTTCTATCAATTGATGTTATCGTTTTTTAAGAGCAGAATCTCACCATGTCTCAACCCCTGGTATGAATAACTTAATCAAATTGTGTATGAGCCATATTTCTCAATGTATCCGTTCTCTGCACACCGTTTCACATTTCACAATATAAGTTATCACGTTATAACATGAAGCGTTTCACGTTATAACAAGATAAATAGTATATTGTTATAACGAGAATAGTTTCTTGTTATGTTTGTATGTTATAATAACGTGAAAATATCTTCTTATAATGTGAAAAACATCTTGTTATAACAACCTTTTCACTTTATAATGTAATACTGATCCAAATGTATTTTTCTGCCTTGGCAGCAATACACTTCTGTAACAAAGACCTTGCAGGACAAAATTTTGCATCATTAATTACAATTTTTTTGTTAGCTTTCAGAATTCATTGTACTATACACCTTTTCATTTTCTCTATTTTCTAACATTTTATAGATTAAATGATTAAGTATTTGGAAAACAAGACATATTTGCCATAATGAAAATAGAAGCTGGATAATGAAGCTGATACCTTCATCTAACTGAATCTGAAAAATGGATCTTGTAGTTGTTATTATTGCAATAATAAGCAACAAAAATGCCCAAAACAAAATGAACATGGGAGCATTTTAAAAATGTAGGAGGCCTTTAGAAGCAGTGTTCCAACCTTATGTAATGCTTTTTTTTTTTTTTTTTACATTAAATTGACCAAGTGATGATAAGATTTTGTCATCCATCAGTCCCCGCTCCTGCTGAGACTTTGTCATGGGGTTTAGTAGTGGATTGACGTCCCTTGGTGGTTAAAAGCAAAAAGGATTTTCTCCCAGCAGTGTTCCCTGCCAATGTAAGGAGACCGATCTCCCAACTCAAACTGGGGCATGATGAATTAGTAAAAGCAGCTTGGATGGGCTTTTAAAGGCTCACCCAGGGTCCTCTGTGTCACCTCAAGAGAGTCATGCTGCTGCCGCCGCCATCTAACAAGCCACCACCACTCCTCTTTTAACTCCACAGAGTTGCAGAAATAAGAGAAATGGAGGAGAATGGGAGTGTAGGGAGAGAGAGAGAGAGAGAGAGAGAGAGATTTGGTGATGTTATTGTTCAGCTGAGGAGAGAAACCCCTGTATGAATATTTGTTCCACTGCCAGAGCAGTTTCAAATTAATTAAGAATGTTGTGGGATCAGTATAGAGATACATGTAGAACAGAAAACAAAAAATACCCCTAAGAGCTCCTGTTGTGTGAAATTAAAGAGAGCAGTGGTGGAAAATAGCTTTCCATTTTATGCTCTTCATATTTCTGCTCCACTAAATTACTGAAGGAAATATTGTATGTTTACTTCACTTCACTTGACAGCTGTCCTCCTCCAAAACATATGTTCATCTTCTAACATATGACGCATTGTTAGAGATCATACGACCCGACCGGAATATAAGGTGGTGTATCTCGTGTATCAGTCAACATATAACTCTGGTCCTTTATAGCAAAATGAGCTCCAGGTGTTCATGGTGCTTTTGTAAACTGTTGTAGGTTTTATGAAGTCTGAACTACAAAGTCTGTTTCATTTTTGAGGCAGATGAAATCCCATATTTTCTGCCATTTACACCAAAAACCCTCTCAGATTTCACTGGTTAGTTGGACTACTGATCTGTAATTAACTGTTATATTTCACACCTTCAGAATGTCTCACAAAATACATTTTGTAACAGAATTTTTCAAGGGAAACATCAAGGTTATCTTGAAAGAGAAATACTATTCAAATACTTTAAAAGGGAAATAAATGTAAGTAGCACAACAATCCAGGAACTGTAATGGTTAAAATGCTGCTTACACCTGATACATAAGCACATATTCCTGCTAACAATTACATACTGAGGTCTGAGAGTTCCCCTGAAAATGAGATAGATGGACAGAGAAAAGAAGTTATGATGGGAATAAATTAAGTGTGTATTTTTTATATTAAGATCAATGACTTACCTTTAAGAATAAAGTAATTCTAGTAATTCGACATTCTACTGGTCTGTGAATGACAGACAGATTAAAAGTTTTTCCATTAACTACCTGAACTTTTTTTTTTTAACACTCGCATAGAGCAATTAGGAAACTCTTGACTCCCCTCTCCTCCCTTTCCTCTTTTTAAAGTAACTCTTCCCATTTATCCTCCAGGGGAAACAGCGCGTGTGATTAAATCTCTGCCCTGCCAATTAATTCATGGCTTCATAAATATACAAATGTGCTATCAAACTGGAAGTAGATCATCCGGGAGAGTCGGGGGAGCTCTCAGTCTACTCACTGTTGTATACTACTCTATAAATTATCCAGCTGTTGGCATGCTGCGCTCCTCTGAACAATGACACACATCATCAAGTCTCAGTAAATCATCAAAATATGCACGTCCCATTATTAAGCATGGCATCAAAGGAATAGCATCTTGCTGACTTTACTGGCAGAGATAAATACTGACTTAAATGATTCATTAAGTGTATTTGCAAAATTGAGGGTAAAAGACAAATTAAATTGAGTTCATATACTGTCAGGATTAGCCTCAGTCTCGTTCCACTATTCCACTGTGCCCCACATACATTTGTACTTGTGCTGTACTTACTTAAATGCACAATATGTAATTTTCTACTGCTATAGGTCTCTCAGTCAAAACAATAACAAAAGATGGAGCATAGCTTTTCTAATGATCATATGGGTCACTTAATTACACACATGTTGGAGCGCAATGACAAAATTACTTGTTTTGCATTTTAGGTATGAGGATTGTTGGATTAACCTTAAACACTCAAAGGCATTTGCATTTGTGTTACTGTTTCCAAAAGTAGCTGCTATCCATATGCTGTGTTTTATATCTCAGACTTGTCTGTCTTCAGTACAACAACTGCAAAACTAATAACAGACTTGGACAGCATTGACTCCTTAATCTGCTTAAACAGGTGTTCCTCTGTATATCTGACTCGGGTTATGTAATAATGGGCTTTCCAATATGCAGTGTGAAGCTACGGAACATTGAGGTGACATTAAATCAGATTTTGTCCCATTAGGCGTCTCTCTGATGGCCCGAGAGTTTTGATGAGCTGTTTGGAGTTCAGCCAGACGGCGCGATCCTGAGAGAGGGGAGCGAGAAAAGAAAATGTCATTTTACTTCATCACAAACTCCGCTGAGAGAAACGTCCCCCCCCCCACCTCTCTCTCTTTCTTTATCTAGAAACCATTCTGTTTCCACTGTTCTGTTAGAATAAATATGTTAATGCAGTTACACTTGGAAGACATATGCACACAAATCTATACAGTTGTGTGTGTGTGTGTGTGTGTGTGTGTGTACTACATGTACAGAGCAGGAGGGACAGAGGCAGTATTCACTCGAGTGAATTAAGGAAATGTGACTCGGACTAATGAAATTCACGTGTTTCTGCCTCTAAACTCAATTAGGAGAGTGAAAAGGATGACTCCGCTGAATTGTTGTTTTTAAATATACAGCAAACGTTTTAGGAGACAGCAGGCCATCTAGGGACGGGTGTTAAAAACTAGCATTTGCTATAAACACTATGATACTCAGCTTGTCTATGTAATCTGTCCCTATCACATAAACCATACATTAATTAATTAATTCTAACCCAAATAATCAGATGTATAGGTTATGTTGTGATCTGACCATATTTCTGTAATTTTGTCCTCTCACCATTACCCAACATTGTCCTGGTTTTTAACAGTAGTTGTAGGAGTATGAGTATAAATACATACATAATTTAATGGAATTTACTGTATTACAAATCTCCAATATAAGCCCTACACATTGATATCAAATATGTTATGTTTCCAATGCATTTGTGTGAAGATGTATTTTTTTTTAGCTGTATCCCACATGCCAAAACATATCCTGGTGGCTCTGATTGTGGGAACTGTGCAGGAAGAACAATATAAAGCCACATGTAGAGCCAAATCTATATCAAAATAAGAATAGATTTGCTTTTTCTTTTTTGAATTTGCATGGGTTGCATGAGTATGTACTATTAAAAACACACCAGTGACTCATTGCACTGGGTGACATGTTCTTATGAGCATGGGCACTGTAGTTTATTTTGAGTCAATCCCTCATACATCACTGTTGATAGTAGTTGGTGCACTAAATGTGTATTCCTCCACGGCTGAAAATTGACCCCAACAAATGCACTATTTGCTCTGGTTTGAGTAACATTTACTTAGAACTACAGTGCCCAGCTGTTTCAGGAAATAACAGGCTTTTTAAAGATCTCTGTCTACAGTAATCTCTATAAACTAATATCTGCATATGAATGCAGAATATGTAAGCAAAGGGACAACGATTTTGGTATTGGTAGCGTTCTGGTTTCCATTTGTAGTCCGAGTAGTATTTACCGATCACATTTGAGCGGGCTTTGGTTGCATGCAGGTAAACAATCCATGTGGAGAGCAAAAGAGGTGGACTACAATTTTGTTTTTTATTCGTTTTTAAAAAAATGTATCTGCATTCATATGCAGATAAATACTTGCTACTTGTGAAACAATTCAGTCGTCAACTCCGACTCCATTCTGGCGTCTCAAGTTGTTAATCGGACTGTAAAGAATGACCGGCTCACAGAAGAGGAGGTCTTGGCCCGGATAGTAAGAAAAATATCCAAATCCAAATATCCGTTAAATTTCCACCTCCCAGTGTGTAGGATCAGAGAGACGGATGTCAGCATCAGCTGGAGACACTTTAACAACTTGTGGATGACATGGGCTCTATTTTCAGGATAATTTTCATACTGGCTGTCTCCTGCTGTCCACTATACATCAGAATCTATATGTCTTTTAGCTTGAGAAGGGATATACTAGCTCGATCACACTGGTTTTAAAGTTTCCTCCGTACATTCTCACAAATTTGGTTGTATGTCTCCTTTTTCTTGACTGACGGTAATTGTGGACGTAAAGGTCAGAGACTCTGACCTGCATACACACACACACGAGCACACACATCCTTATCCATCACCCAGAACATCCCATGTGTGCGAGGTAATTGGTTCCATGGTGAGTCATACCTAATTGGTGTGTAGCTGTCAATAGCACAGGTATTTCAAAGCCCAGAGCTCACATTAGAGATAGAGAGAGACGGAATAAAATACAGCCGGAAACCACACACCGGTTCAGATTTAGAGAGTGGCGCTGTTTATCTGCTAATTTGTCCCCTTCACTGGTGTTTTCCATTTCTCTTAGAGCCCACCGGCCAGCTGTGTGTCCAAATTGGCTTGGTAGGGTTGAAATTCTCGCACAGAGGGTTACACAAGCAAACAAACAAGCAAGCTGAAGGGATTGTGTAAAGCCTACAATTACGGTTGAGGCACTAATGGTGAGATTTCCATCTGCTTAAGTTGAGGATTGCTGCAGTGGACTTGAGATAAGCCTCCACCCAGTGCTGCCACGCTAATTTATCATCGTACAAGAGCAGAGGCTGCAGTCGACACGACTTTTAGTGGAAGCTCATTATTTAAATGAAAGCAACACGTGACCCAGAGTTTGGGTTCTCGTACTGGTGTTGTTCTGTCGTTACGTTTGCTGTTGTTTGAAAGAAACGTTTCCATTAGTCTCCATTTGAGATATAGCACACATGAGAGTCAGCCCACAGCTGCTCTACTTCAGTATTGCCTTTCTCTCGATGCTACTGCTGCTGATGTTTCCTGTGTGTATGTCCAAATGGCTTTTGTGTGGTTCTGTTTTCATGCTGTACTAACTCTATAATCCAACTGCCCCTTTAGAGGTGGAAATTACAAATCGATTAACTGATTATAGTAATAATCTTGAAGATTATCATTTAAATAAATATCTGTTAAGTCCCTATCTATTGCTGAATGAGGTAACACAATGGTGATTGAGCCTATGGCCCACTGATGAAAGCCCTTGCATTTGCAGTATTACAAACTGGGTGTCTGTGGCGACATTCCCAGGAAAAATCACGAGCGGCGCACATTTAGGCAACACTGCAATTCAAAAACACACCTGCAATTGCCGCTTATCTCCATAGGTGTCGCCAGAGAAAACAAAATGGAGATTTTTGAGATTGTACCTTTATAACCGTTCACAGATTTGAAGTCACTGACAATGTTTGTTCACCTTTTTTTTTCTAAGCTAAGCAATCACATCACCATTCAAATGCACAATCAGTGCATCGATCAGTGAATGTATCACCGTTCATACAGCGGCGATGTTCAGCCAACTCTGACTTCAGTTCATTTATAAGTCCAGTCGGTTGCTGATACAAACTGTTATGTTGGGTACAAAACAAGGCCTATAACAGCTCAACAGGTGACTGTTTGTCGCATCATGATCGGTCTTTTAATAGACGTTTAACAAGGAACTTTTGGTCACCAGTGAGGGGAGCTTGACTGCTAAACGCTACACATTAGCTCAGTAACAGCTGCGATTCAGTAAGTTTTGATTTGGTGTTTAAAATATGTTTCTACATGTACTGAACACCTCTAACGCCCTATGAGACAGACAATCACAAATGGAATAGAGAATTTATCCTTCAAAGTAAAGCTGCATTCATGGAAACTGTTTTGTTTACGTTATGTGAAATGAAATTACTAGCGTCAATGATGGCGCTCTTGTGAATAGTTTTATGGGCGTAGTCGGTCAGTCTGAATCAGCAGTTTTGTGTAAATTATAATTACAACAATCCAATATAAAAGAGTTGTGACAGTACAGATTACCATCGCTGTCAAGGAGTGCCTCTGACAGTGTTTTATATACTCAGATCTTCTTTCATAATATTTTAGTGGTCCTCCTGCGATGGTGATGTTACAGCCTCTTTCTCCCTCGCTCCTGCAGTGATGGATGGGCAGACCGCTACGAGGTGGTGGAGGGTTATGAGCAGGAAGCGGAGGGAGGAATCACCATGAAGCTGCAATCAGAGGTGGTCAAGACCTTCGATGATTACTACCTGAAACTGCGTCTGGACACCAACACCAGGAACCCCTGGTTCTCTGAGTTCTGGCAGTACCGTTTCCAGTGCCGCCTCGCAGGACACCCGCAGGAGAACAAGAACTACAAAAAAGTCTGCTCCGGTGGGTGACAGCAGAAAAACATAATGTATTTTTGTTGTTTATAACTAGGAGCATTCCTCTGTTCTTTCATCTTGCTGTCAGTGAGAGTAGAGGGTTAAATTTGACCAGAGTGCAAAACTCATGAATAATAACAAAAACTGTATTTTTTTTTCCTCTCTGTTTTCCTCCCCGATTATTCTCTCCCTTTGCTCCCAAAAGGCGATCATGGTAAATTGTGTTCTCGGCTTGTTATTGGCATTTAAATCACAATTAAAAATTACTCACAACAAATCCAGTCAGAAATTAAAAAGTAATCAAATGAACAATGCAATCAAAATGGCATTAAAATAAATTGCTCAGCATGCTTTTAATCAACTGATAAACAAAATCAATTACAGCAGTGGTTTGTGATGACTGTTACTATTTTAGAGCAGTCATAGTTGCTTTTCTACCTTCTGTGTATCACACTTTTACATACCTCTTTTATTCCAAAGACCTTCGAGGTGGTAAGTGCATTTTTCTTGCCACTACTGTGGTGATGATTTTATCTGAATTGCACCTGCACTCTGCAAGCATTCGACTCCTCCAAGACAGGAAGAGTTTGACTGATGCGTTCCTTAACACAACACTCTCTGTAATGTCTTAAAACTGCAATTTCGATGTCTTGATCCTGGCAGTCTCAGGCTCCAGGCCAGAGCGAGGATTGCATTAGTCAAACTCTGATGTGGAGCACTGGGCTTGTTTATACGCTATGAGGAATAACACTTTGAAAAAACTGCACAAAGGAATGGCTCTCCCAGCACACACTGTTCACTCAAAAGGCTGAAACACCTGAAAAAAATGTTGCTGTATTGAAATAGATCACACCCTCTGCTGTATGTGCATGTTGATGTATATGATGTAGACACTAAATATAAATATCTTAAATGCACTGTCTAAGGAGGCAAAGAAAATGTAAGTTTAGTCTTAAAGGTCCCATATTATAAAAAGTGAGATTTCCATGTATTTATTTTTATTATAAAGCAGGTCTAGGTGTTATATAAATATTGTGAAAATATCACAGTTCTCAATCCATGGAGAAATGCACACACGCCGTATTGAGAAAATGTGCCTTTTAACAAGCCGTCAGAACTTAGGTAAGGTGGTGATGTCACAACTATACTATATAAAAGTAGAACATGCAGCTACAGTCATTCCCCAGCTGCAATAACAGTGCAGAGATGCTGAGAGCGCAGATGCGGAAGACCTGGAAACAGGTATATTCAGACAGATAGTATGAGAAAAATTATGTTTTTGAACATTAAATCATGTAAACATGTTCTAGTAGAAACCCAAAATACAAATATGAACCTGAAAAGGAGCATAATATGGGACCTTTAAACTTTGGAAGAAATATCTTCATACAAGGATGCAAAAAATGGAACATTTTGTACTTTTATTTAACAGTTAACATTAAGGTGTGGCTGTGAGACAGTGCCTTTAGAGGGCTGATGGTGAAGAACAACTTGCAGTCTCTGGATTTTCCCAGACAATGGTTGTTCTCCACATCTGTTTTCTATTGAGGTTTTGGACATCGTGTTGTGATTTCCTTGTATGCCAATATATTTTGCTGGGAAAAGAAGGCTCTGCTTTCCTCTGGATTCTCGATGTCTGGTTTTAATTTAATCATGCATTGTGGAAAACACAATGTTCCTGCAGTGTGCCTGCAGTTTGAATACAACACAAAAACACCAGGCAAACAAGAAAAGTTTTCTTCAATTGTCAAAATGATTTCATTCTTTTGATGCCCTCTTCTTCTCCCCCTCTAACAGGAAATGAGAGTCTGCATGAAAACTATGTTCAGGATAGTAAAATGGGATTTGTCATCAATGCCATCTATGCCATGGCTCATGGCCTCCATGATATGCACAAGGAGTTGTGCCCGGAGCAGCCGGGGCTCTGTGAGGCCATGGACCCCATCGACGGCAGCAAGCTGCTGGACTACCTGCTGAAAACGTCCTTCAGAGGAGTCTCAGGAGAGGAGATTTATTTTGATGAAAACGGAGACACCCCAGGAAGGTAAGAGGATGAGGAGGTGGTAAGAATATAGAAAAAGGCAGGGAAATGGAAATAGAGATTTCATATCGTCAGCGTGGTCATAATCTGTGAATTTCTCCGGTCTAACGCTCCCCTACTCATTAGCACGCGTGTGCATGCACACAAGAGTGCACCAATCTTGAGCACAGAGGGATGTAATTAGTTTGGACTGGAACAGATTCAGTGGATTGTCCGCCGTGGCAGCCACTTTCATCTCTCTCCAGTCCAACAGACAGCATTTGACAGTCAGAAAACACAGCCGTGTCATTCCTCCGTCAACTAGAGGTCAGGTGGAGCAGCTCCTGGTTCAATATAAAGATGAGGCCACAGTGTGCACGGGCAGGAGCTCTTGATGATGTTGGGGTTGTAAGCTGTTTAAGTGACTTTGGATAAAATGTTTGCTAAGCTGCGCAATCGTTATCATTAAATTAACTGTCACTCTCCCCTCCCTCTATATCTCCCTCTTTCTCTGTTTGTGATCTTTAACTCTCCTCCGTTCTACTCTGTCCCCCTTCTAGTCTTCTAGCCTTTGTCACTTACTAAACTTGTTGTTGCTCATTGTGGTCCTCTGTCCCCCCCTCTGTCCATCCAGGTATGACATCATGAATCTACAGGGTGTGGATGATAGTCGCCATGACTACATAAACGTGGGCTCCTGGCACGAGGGCATCTTAAGCATCGATGACTACAAGCTGTGGATGAACAGCAGTGACATGGTCCGCTCAGTCTGCAGTGAGCCCTGCTCCAAAGGACAGATCAAGGTAGCGATTCAAATCCTCCAGAGTTAAGTGAACTCCACCGGTGTTCATTTAATTAACAACCTGGAGTCTGGAAAAATCAATAGACTCTGAAGGTCCCAAACTATATAGAAGTGTTAATTCAACACTGTGCCATTGTATATAAGTAAATACCAGCAGACCTAATTTAACATTGATTCTGCTCTAACTAGAGTATTTTCATTGTAACAAAGGAGATGTGTTTGGCCAGGCAGACACACACAATGAGTTTCACAAAGTACTCTTTATCACTTCCAAGAATGCCAACACAAGTGGGATACTTTCCAAGTTGTCTTAGAGTAAAAAGACTAAGAGTCTCTAGCAGTGACTCTCTGAGGCTGTACTGACGAAGTCAACATGATCTCACAAACATACGTGAAATGACCACGACCTGGCGGCACGTAATGTGTTCAAATGGCCCACAGTTTAGGTTTAGGCAACAACACTACTTGGTTAGGTTTAGGAAAACATCATGGTTTGGGTTAAACTAAGTTTGTCTGATATGTAACTTAACTTATGTACAAAAGTTACTTACGTTGACTTTTGGTTTCACACGGGACACAAACAGCGGTCTCTTGGTGAAACGTCCCACGTTTGACCCATTCATTCCTCCCTACATGGACTTTAATTAAAATGTATTTCTGTTGAACCTGGGAATTCGTGAGTCCACCACGACAAAGGACTTTCCATTGGCATCGTTTCACCATGTAATGTGATGTAAGAGGTTGTGGTCACGTCACGTATTTCTGTGAGATCAGGCTGACTTCGGTACAGTGGTGCTTTGAACTTAATGCTAACATCAGCATGCTAACATGCTCACAATGACAATGCTAAAATGCTGATGTTGCAGGCAATGTCTACAAAAAACGGCGGTGTAAAAAGAACAATTCTGCATTTTAGAGGATGTTATGTGCTGGTTTCTGTGTTAATTTAGCTTTAGAGGTGCTGGTAGGCAGATTTTGTTACTTTTGGACAGAGCCAGACTTTATGCTAAGCTTAGTTAGCCGGCTGCTAGAGGTGGTTTCTGTGGTATCAGTCTTCTCATCTAACTCAACAAGAAAGCGAATAAGCATATTTCCCAAAATGTCAAATTTATAACCAAAGTTATAACATAATCCTGAGAGGGACAGAATATCTGTAGGCCTACAAAGTTTCATGGTAATCCATCCAATAGTGCATTAGGATACATCATACATATGTATAAAATGTGAAAGCAATCCATCTAAAAGTTGTTCAGATATTTCTGTTTGGACCAAAGGCATGCTGACCAACCGACATTGCCATCCCTAGATCCACACCGCTAACATGGCTAAAAATAAGCAGAGAGAGAGCAATCAATTAAGACAGAGATGGTATTTCCCCTGTGCTCGCAAATAACTTTTTTTTAAACTGGTAACTGTGTCACTGCTTGGACGTGATGCACCATTCTTGCTATGAATCTCGACACTTCCCATTTGTTCTCTTTGGTACTCCGCTGGCAAGTAAACTTTGGGGATGTTACTCTGTCCTACATTTTGGCATCCTGTTTCATCAATTAAATATTGTGTATTTTGAAGGAGAAAATCATTTACAAGCGCATGTTTTCTCAGTCTATTTAAACATAATTGAAAAAAAGGTTCAGAATAAAAAATTAAATAAAAAAACGTTGTGCTTTACACAATGAAATGTCTTATTGGTCACACAGAAAGTTTAAGTTTGCACAAGGTGAACAAATCACTTCATCAGTTGGCTGAGGAGAAAGCCAGTTTGGGACAGTAAATAATAAAAACTGGTATTGAGCCCAGTTTGAAGAAATGCCCTGATTTGCTTCATCTTGAGCCGATTGTTTTTAGCTCCACACTAAGTCACCCTGAGGGAGGGTGCATCCTCTCTCCTGGCTGCTGACGCTCCCCCCTCTATCTGCTTTGTTTCCTGCCCCACTTATCACCCTGCTTTACATATCACAGTGCTGGTAACGGCGTCTCTGGCAGCAGAATGTGAAAGCAGCTGGCCTTGTTTTATGAACAGTGTGTCTGGGCCTCAAGAAAGAAAAAACCCTGCACCAACATATCCTCCTCTTTGATATCCTCTTGATGCTGATTACTTATTTAGTTTGCTTTGGGTTAGATGTGCCCCGTGTCAGGGTTTGATTAGTGTTGTGACTGCTTACTAAGATGTGTGCGACCCCTCGCCGTTGATGTGTGGCCTCTCTGCGTGCAGGTGATTAGGAAGGGCGAGGTGAGCTGCTGTTGGATCTGCACCACATGCAAGGACAATGAGATCGTCCAGGATGAGTTTACCTGCAAAGCATGTGACCTGGGATGGTGGCCCGATAACAACCTGGAAGGTAAGACACACAGAACCACACACTCCATATTTCCTATCACTTAACCATTCCTCACTTATTATAGAGAGGTGAAGTTTTTTTTAATTTAAATTGCGCAATGAATTACACATATGGTGTTTCTCAATTCAAAAGATAATTTTGCAAGTCAAGAAAGTCACAGTTTTGTGTAGTTTTGTGCAGACTTTTGAATTTAAAACAAATA
>JAOVVB010030028.1:0-15640 GCA_028570985.1 Heterobranchus longifilis
AATTTTGAACCTGGCTTTATCCAATGTTCACATTTCTGTTCTGGAAATGTATGCAAATTAGCACATATTTAATAAGATAACATTTCAGAAAACTTGTAATATGAAGAAATAAATATCTCATTGTAAGTAATCAAATGGGTACGTTTCATGGTAATATCTATTGACTAACCATTAAACATGC
Source organism: Heterobranchus longifilis (assembly GCA_028570985.1). NCBI lineage: Eukaryota > Metazoa > Chordata > Actinopteri > Siluriformes > Clariidae > Heterobranchus > Heterobranchus longifilis. The sequence goes on from JAOVVB010030028.1 coordinate 182, forward strand.
TGTCTTATTAGTTCTAATTAAAAATGATTCTGCAGTTTTGCATTAGTGTGCTCAGAAAAAAAGGGCCAAAGTCAAGAATGACCTTCCAGAATTATTTGACATATTTGACTAGTTTGAGAGCAACACCAATGTAATTGATCATTCAATATATTAGTATGTGTAATTAACACTGTAAGAAAAATGTAATATTATTAGGCCAGCATGGTCCAAACTTTTTACTTTATGGCCATCAAACACACTCAACCCAGTCGTTTGGATTTGTATTGATTTTGGGATCATTCTGCCCTCCATGTAAAAAAAAAAACAAATGCTGTTGAACACTTTGATTTTTCATTATATTCATGTCTCCACAGTTCCACCAGCAGAGCCTCCAGTCAATATCACATGTTACAATGTATTTCCCCGTACAATGATTACCTATTGACCTCCTCCCCTTATGGGAATGCTTTATATGACAGTGGGTCTGGTCACATATTCAAATATCCTGTAAGCATCTCTTTCAATAAACACTAAATCCATAACTGGATTTGGATTTCTTCAGCTCTGGGAAAACTGAGAACCTCGGAATATGACTGTCTCATATGACACTTTAATGCTGTAGGAGGCTTGTTCTGGACAGACTTGGTAAATGCTCTCATTGTATGACAGCAGTGCTGACCAATTTTCTGGAAATATGAAAGCTTTCTCATTGATTAAACATTTTTGCAGCTTTCTTTGGACAGCAAATAAAATGTTTATTGGCTGTCATTTAGGGTTGATGCTTTCATAGATCACTTTAAGACCAAAACGGATTTATAAAGAAGTGGTTCCACAAATCCCTGACATTTCTGCTCTCAAGTCTGGTTTCATTTTCTTGATGCAAAATCTTGTATTAAACTTGAGTCAAACTGTTCCATGACTAGAGACCTAAAGTGAGCCAGGCTGATTAAATTCCCTCTTCCCTGTGACCGTTTCACCCAGGTTCAAATGCCTCCTGAGCACCTGAAATGGTTCATTTGTTGAAGCTGTCCCCTGCATCCATTTCTACAGGTGCCACACTCAAAGTCATTCATTTATTTTGGGTCCTTATTTCTCCCTTTATTCTGAAAGTACTACTTGCTTGCTTTGATTGAACTCAATGGGATTACAACAGAGTTAATTGCTCCTGGGTTTGTCTACTTATTACCATGTGAACTCCCCCCAGGTTCCCATTGTTTCCCAACCTTCCATAAAGATTACCTGCTCTTGCTGCAGAATTGCTCTATTGTCTCCTATGGAGCATGGGCTCCAAATGAAAGGTGAATGGCATACAGTACAATAGAGAGGGCCACAGTGGCAAGAGGTGGCTGTATATGCACTAATGAAAGTATAGATATAGCCTTTAAAAAATAGGAGTGCTTGCAGCTCTCAGATTGAGCTACTTTATTTACCAGCAGGTAAGGGAAAAAAAAGAAAAGCAGCATGGCTCTATGGATGGCAATGGTGGCCACTTTGGCTAGGGCAGTGGTTCCCAAACTTTTTCTGCAAGACCCCCCTTTAGTAGGTAAAAAATATGTTCAAGCTCCCCCCAGCTGTGCACCCACATAATCACACTCTTACCGTGTGTTCTCACCAGGCGCAAATAAAATAATCTACTATTTGCGCAAGTTTGAACACTGGAATATGTTGTTTGAGTTACTCGCGTCGTTCACCTTCGAAGTTCAGATTTTTCAACTCAAGCGAATGAGTGAATTCACATCATTCGTGCCACGTCATCGCGCCGCGTCATTCACATTGCCCGACCAGAACTCGCATCTAATCGTGTCTTTACATTGACTTTATATGTAATGTGAACACATGGTTAGACATGCCCTTTGCTTCTATTAACTTATTAACTTCTATGGAATTTATTTGACAGAACTGCAACTTCAGTGTGCCAAGTTTTATATCTCATCATATTTTCTTGTCTTTGTTTTGTGACATTTGGTGTAGATCCATTATGTTTTCCTGGCAATCCTGACAAACTTGTCCATGTTTTGCTAGCAGTTCAGCAGAACCATGCATCATTTATTTATATTTAGCCTTGTTTTGGCCAACAGAGGGGGGTGCTCGCTGTTATTTACATATAATACATAAACTGTGATTTTCTGACTTGATTTACAAAGTTACGTACAATAGCAGTAGCCAATTTTATCAATCAGCCTGCACCATAGTTCATTACAATACAACAGTATCCATGGTCAAAATACATGAAACTGGAATTGTCCCCCTTTTTTACATAATAACATATTTTAATGATATATTGATCGCCGAAGTGGAAATGTCCCCAGTTTTCATTTCAGAAATCTGGTCACCTTAACTTTGGCTCAGATTAAATATCTCAGCAACTATTGGATAGATTGCCGTGAAATTCGGAACACATTCATGATGTCCAGAGGATAAATCTTACTGACCTTGATCATCCCCTGACGTTTCCTCTCGCACCACCAGCAGGTCAGAATTTTCACTTATTCAGTGAAATATCTCAGTATCTCACATAACTTTTTGTCAAGCACCAGCATCAAGTCAGAATTAAAATTGGTATTAGACCAATTTTAATTCTGACTTGATCTGACTTTGGTTTATGATATAGACTACATATGGCAATTATGGTATTTTGAGTTTTGAGTCAGAGTGATCCAATCAAAACCTTGGAAGATATCCACATATCCTACTGGGTAGCAGGAAGCAGCTGGTTAAAAATTTGATTTGATGTAATTTCAGAGCCTGATATCACAGGTGGTTCATAGGTTTCTTCATTATATATTTAAAAATGAGGTAGTCAGGGTAAAACTGTGATGTCATCCATAGGTTTTCGTAAGCCCAGTTCAGACACAAGATTTGCGACAAAATAAGTTGAAACTTGTAGCTATCCGTCAGTTTACACCAATGCGTGTAGACAAGATGGTGTATCATCTCCATAGCAACGACTCTCTGTACTCTCGTTATAACTTCCTGCTTTTCAGGCCTTTTTGTAGCTGAATATAATTTGTCATGTCTTAAAATATGAATGAAGATAGCGTCATTTCTAGTAATGAGGAAATGGCGAAAATAACGTTTTAAATAACTTTTTACTCTGTAACGGGCCATGAGAGAATAAAGAGAAGGAGCCTTTCACTACTACTACTACTCCTGGCTAATCCAAAAATTGACAAAGAGGTGGAGAGTAGATGGAGCTGAGGCAGGACAAATGAAGCCTGTGTGATGGCACCAATCTGTCACTCAAAGTGGCCCTTAATTATGCAACAGTCCTGCCTTGAACAGGCTGTATGAAAGGGACGATAGATACTTCTAAAGCAGCGTTTTTAAAGCAGTGCTGTTTTCAGTTTACCTTGCAGGCTGCTGGATTCTCGCGATATCGTGACTTGATCGCACAAATCTATCTGGCCAGGCTCCAAGTAGTCGCGCATAGCCAAACCTATCTATGGAGTAAGGTCTGGATCCAGTGTGCTCTCACTCCTGGATAGGGGAAAACATTCCCTGGCCTGTTTGCATTTCCTTACACCAATCATCCTGGGTGGCGCTATGCCCCGGAGACAACGACAGTGCTTCTGCAAAACAGTGCCAAGAGAGAACCTGTTTTGGTGGAACACATACATGAAAATGTTGTAAACATATTCTTTGTAGATCTTTACAATCATCCACTGAAAGAACAGTGGGTGATTGTAAAGATCCAAATCTTCAAAACTTGCCATTTTCAGCATGTAGGTTGTTGCTGTTGTTTCCCGTAGCGAAGGGCCTTTGAGAACGGGAACACAGACTTCCTGTCTCCGCGCAGCCAAGGGCTTTATCGAGGCACGGCTCCACGTGAATGTGTGGCAGCTATGGGCATAGTTTAGGTGTGTTAACTATGCTCCGGCTCCACGTAGATGCTGCAGTATCGCAATAGTGTCGGTTATCAGAACTGGAGAATATTTATTCATTGAAAGAAGAGCAAAGAACAGCACTGAAGGCTTTTCTGCACTTCTCCTGACTGACTTCTGCACCAGTTTGATAGACAGAGGGTTCGTCCAATCACCTGCCAGGCATTCATTGAAAGTGCCTGCCCTTTTCCAAACAGTTTCCAATGACAGCTTCTCACATGATTCTGTGTAACAAACCATTTGACAGCATCAGGTTAGTTTTCAGTCAGAACACTCTACTGCAGAGGGGGCAGCATTGTTCCAAACTGGGGGGCTATGAACCATAACATCCCAGTCACTTACTGGATGCAGGTGATGAGACATTGTTCTACCACCCAGCCCTGCTGGCTTCTTTGCAAACATCTGCAGCATTGCACACGTACACTTGTGAGAAGGTCAGGCAGCTATTGTTGGTAATTAACCCCCAGTGTCGACACAAGAAAACATTGCCAACAAAGCCTCACCTCAGAGGGCCATTCACCCTTAAACTTGTACTTATGACCCACAGCCAACAATCAACATCACCAACACACACACACACACACACACACACACACACACACACACACACATTTCTGAGCAGATGAGAAAAGGTCAGACGTAGCACTTCCCCAAACCTTTTATGGTGTTTTGCTTTGCCATGGGGAGAGTGGTGTGTTGAGGGACTGTCAGAACTATGAGGGCTCTGCCAACAGAGAGGTGTGCAACCTTTAGTGTCCTGGTCTTGAGGAGCACCACCACTCTCACCTTAACATTGTTTTAAAGGCCATGTGTACTATTTACACTTTACATTTACCCTTTAGTTTGCTGTCTCCTCAGCTGGAGGTGTGACCAGCATATTTATGAGCACACGCAGAGTCTATATATAACAGCTGAGGGCATGAAAACATCCTGAAGTTCAAAAACTAAGGACTTCAGATTAACACTTAAAGAGTAACTAAACCCCCAAACCACCCATTTCAGCTGAAAACGTAGGTATGTTGATGGATTCAGGTCCAAATCTTAACATTTTAGTGTAAAGTATTTTAATTCTACATATTGTGTTATCAATATGCATAGCGACCACCTCTACTGATTGAAACCCAGCTCCAACTGATTTTTGCTATGGGCTGATCTCGTGCCAGGTGATGTACATAGTAGCAGCTTTCGTCAGAAAACCAAACACCTCCCCTCCCAGCCCACTCCTAAACCAATGTCTCCCAACTCAACGCATTCCGTAACTCCGTATGATACCATACAAAATATGACAGATGTTGTATTTACCGGGGTGAAACATCTGTTTCACCCCGCCTGCTTTAAACACATGATGGTCGCGATGGTCATGATGGTCATTAACGTTGTGAAACAGGTAGGGTTAGACAACAAAAATATTTGGTATGGTTAGTAAAAAAAAACACTGGGATTGCATTAAAATCCCTACTTCCCTGTTACAGCTGTTACACACAAAAGAGGAGTGAGCATGACTAATTTGCAAATGCATTTGATTTCCAAGGCCTTCATCAAGGGCGCAGACCAAAATGTCTGTGGATGCAATTGGATAGACCTACAACCAATCAGAGCAATGAAATGACAAAGTGTTGAGTGACATATGCAAGTTGGGGCGGTGCTTTGTCTATTTTGAAGCAGGAGAAAAAATGATGGCCTGGTCACAAAATTTCTCATATTACAGCTAAACAGTACAGTAAATGTGTTTCTGAAAACATTTTATCTGGGAAATAGGCAACACTAACAGAATCTTAATTCATATTTGATCAGCACTGCCTAGTTTGATCATTTGATCTGAGTTTCGTGCCTGGTGCACTGCACTGGACGGAGAATGCCAGTTACGTTCGGTAACCATATTCTTGCATGGCACTCCTCTGTCAGTCAATGTCTTAAACCCTCCCCATGTCAAATCAACAGTTGCGATTGGCTCGACTAGGAAATCTGTCTGAACAGGAGGGGAGCCAGACATAACTGCCAGAGCAAATGAGACATGAGCTCAGCAGATTCATGGAGGTTCATCTGTCTTCAGAGTGGTTTGATCACTGGATATGCAGGATTTACACCTTTGTGATATTAGACTGATATTAATTAATTGGGTTAGCAGATTTAATTATTATACCGGCTTTGAGGTGGTGCCCCGTAATAGAACTAATTGTTTCTGATAGCCAAAAGGATAGCTCCTAACTTCCTTTACCGTTAATATCAATCGATGTGTTTCTGGTTCATGATTTTGGGATTATGGGTTATGATTACATATTTTGATATTAATAAATTAGTTATTAAATCTGCCACAGGAGAAACTTAGGAGGTAAGAACATAGAAGGCAATACAAAATAAGGGGGAAACACAGCATAGTAAACAGCAATTATGTCATCAACATATTCATGGACATCAACTACAACCACTGTCATCAACAGCAACAATCAGCAACAATGTTTATTAAAAAATAATTATTATTATTGATGGCAAATTATCTGGTCTCTTACTGTTAATGTCCATGAATACAGAGAAAAAAAAAGTGTCAAATTTGCGGTTCATTTCATTTCATGCTTGTTGACATAATTAAATGTTAAAATAACTATATGTATGTATTGTACTATGTTACTATAACAACTCAACTCAAATAAATGACAAAAGCACCCTACCTTAATCCTGTTATTAATAGCTGACCCCATGGATGTTTAATACTAATAGCCTACAATAATGCTACGTTATGTTATGTGTCATGCTAATCGCGTTGCTAGCTAACGTCACTCGCTGATGGCCGGTTGTTTGGGAACAGAGATGTGAATACATCCTTGCTACAGACTTTACAGCATACAGCACATGGATGGTTACTTATAATAGAAATGATGAATTACAGCCAATATATCAATTATTACAGCAAGCATACAGGGAGGGGGCGGAGGCTGGGTGCAGTCTCGTGGCTCTAATGCATGTGCATTCACAGTGCCTATTTTCATAACTCTGAATTTGGCAATTAGTGCATTTTACAACTTTTAAATCCGAACGATTTAAATGACAATTTCAGTGTTTGAAGTGAGCAGTTGGTACACCGCAAAAAAATTATCCACAGAGTAATAGATGTTTGTTTTGCCATTATACATCCATGGGAAAAGTCTTTCTGGGCCCAATGGCATCATGTGTTGGCCCCCAGAGTTGCAATACCAGCATGTCTTTTTTGCTTCAATGGGTGGCGCCCTTCTTGGGGGCTTGGTTCTGTTGGCTTGTTTTTAACAATGGCTGAAGAAAATATGAGTTTCTCTGAATATGTATACAATCACTCACTCTCCAGGACTGCAAGGGTTAATCTTATTTTAAAAAGTGCACTTTAACATTGTAGAAAGGGAGAGGAGTTTCCTCCAAGTTATGTGTCTCTGGCCATACAACTAGCTAATGATGTTAGCTAACGCTAAGAGAGTTACGAGATAAATCATAGTCTGCAATTTCTGATTAGGCGAACATGACAAACCTTACCTACCATAGACAATTCTTTATTTAACCTTACCTTATGACGTGTGCAACAAACACGAGCATCTCTGATGATCTAATCCTATGGTGGATGTGTAGTGCTGCAGCAGCCTGGACTGTAAAAAGACTAACTTTTTATACAGTCTGTGTCCATATAGCATTTTTTTTTGGCAGAAAAGCACTGGCAGGGCACTGGGGAGCTCTTCATCCCTGTGCCTCATCAAAAAAGCATTGGCATTGGTTTTGTGTCTATGACAATGAAGGTTAGCTTGCCAGCTAGCTTAATGCTACGTAAACAGAGGGTAGCCTGTCTGTTATCCTCTTCATACACACACGGAGAGGAGACACAGGTGAAGTAAAGATAACAGATTAACTGTTTAAAAACTTTATTTATGCTGCTGTACCCTGCCTTGTCAAACTAATAAATGAAATGTGAACTGGAATAAAAGTGAAACTGAAAGTGAACGTTGTCAGTACCGGTTAAACAGGCTTGAATTTCTTAAACTCACAGCTGATCGCCCTCAGTGTTTCAATCTGTTAAAATGACGGCCTTCAGATTTTCTTGTCATTGTTAAAAATAATTGATCAATGACGGAAAACGACTGTTGCTACTCTATTACTGTGAGGTTATTAGTATTTGCCTCCAGTGAAACACAGTGACGTAATCGTGACGTTGGCTGTAATAGGGTCTATAAAGATAATTGTTAGGAGACAGGGTTACTTATGGGTCCGCTCCCTAATAGCACATTATCCCCAAATGATCCTCTTTAATGAATAGTGAAGCACGTTTCATTACAGCTTTTACAGACTGACACCTCTGAAGCTGAAGTTATGTGCTATCCACTATCATATCACTTCCAGTGGGCCACACTGAGTTTTATTGAAAGGCCAATATGAGCACAGTGATAAATTGCTCCAAAACTAGTTTCTATGGCCCGACTGGCGGCTCGTTTGGAAGAAGAGCTGCATACAAAGTTCAATCCCATCTGTCTCCAGCAGAGTTAAGAGTCAATGCCGGTGCCACAAACACTCTTCCATGACATTTGCAGTCAGCTCTGAGACACAAATCATCCTGTGGGGAGTCTTATAATTAGGAGTGTTTTGCATGATTTAATCGATCAACAGAGGGAAAAAATGAGAAATATCCACAAGGTATTAATTACTGGTCTCCACAATTTTCAGTTGCCATAACCACAATTCACTCAAGTGGGACACGTTTACACTCATAGTCTCTCCCTCCACAATGAAACATGAATGAGCATCCAGGGTGGTCCCGGCTTCTAACTATGCCCTGAGCCAATGCCATAGGCAAGGCGTTCCTCTGGCTCCTTTCTATACAACATCCCTCCAGCCAAGAACCAATGCCTTTTCAAGTGTGTTACACAAAGTGGAAATGTTGAATAGGAGGAGGAAGGAGGACTGCACAAACACAGATACATGAATCAAAGGCCTGTCGGCATCAGGGGAGGGGAATACACACACCTTAATCAAGACAAGCTTGTATATTTTATTTATCGGCTATTTATTATTGAGTGTATTAAATAATTCACCAACTTCTTCTTTCACCCGTAAGTTAGGTCTCAGTGCACAATACCTAGAGGGTACATTTTCACATTCATTTTTCTTTTCCAAAGTATTACTGTTAACATTAGATCTCAACTTTCTTTTACATCCCTCTGGGGATTTTTGATTCGTAATTCAATCATTAATTCCTCCAAGGTGACAGAGGACTTCCGCCAGTCTGGGTTTTGCTTTGATAATGTAATTAGTCATTAAACAGACACTGAGACATTTTAAAGGTGACATGATCCATCACATCCACCCTTAAGGCTCACAATCAAATGGGGATATGTCCAAGTCAAATTGTTTAGATTAGCAGTGTAATCAGAGGCGGCGCTGTCAATCAGTGGGCCGTAGTAAAGGGTGTCATCAGGTGGACATGTGGGTCCAGAGTCGCTCTTGGAGCACGTGAGAAGTGAATAAACATGGTGGCTGGCCAAGCAGGCTGCCAGAGATGCTTTAATTAAAACTGTGACATTGTATCATAAAAACCAGAAACCTAATCGTGATGGAATAAGTATAATGTAATTATCAGCCAGGTTATAAATAGCTTTAATTTCATGCTTTGCGGAAAATGAAATGGAAATGGCGTGGAGGGGAGGTGCATGAGTGTGTGTGTGTGTGCGTGCGTGCATGCGTGTGTGTGAGAGGGGTAGTTTACCGAGCTTGTCGCCACCCTCTGCCTGGGCCAAGAGACAGGAGCCAAATCCAATTTCTCCTCTCAGGTCACACGTCTGTCCACTCAGCCATCCTTCAAACTTCTCTTGATGTGTACCCTCCTCATCATCATCCTCACTGCAACATTATCCAATGTGACCAGCCAGGAAGCCACCTGGCAGGCCAAAGAGTCCTGACAGTTTGTCACCTTCCCTTCCAGATGCTTGATTAATCCCAACGACACACACACACACACTGAGATCCTCACATTCTAATTCATGGAATGACCTGAAGATGAGACTGTAAGTGATGAATACGGAGTCTTTATGCTAAAGTGTTTGGAGCCTACAATAAAAATGTATATTGAAGTGTGAGCCTACCATAAAATGAGTGTTTCAATGGGCCAACATTTTTAATATATTGCATTATAGTATTCAACTATAATTCAACTAGTCTGGTTTACCGAGTGAACAGGGCCTTACTTCCTGACCTGTTGGCTCTGTAGGCAAACTGCAGGGGGTCCAGGGGGTCTGTAATGGATCTGAGGTGGGACAGAACAAGGCACTCAAAGGACTTCATAACCACAGAGGTCAGGGCGACGGCTCTGTAGTCATTTAGTCCTGTGGGCCATGTTTTTTTTGTGATGGGGACGATGGTGGATGTCTTGAAGCAGGTTGGCACGTGGCATGTCTCCAGAGAGGTCTTAAAAATCTCTGTGAACACTGGTGACAGCTGGTCAGCACAGTGAGCGTGGAGGGGGAAATGCCGTCCGGTCCTGCGGATTTGCATGGTTCATGTTGACTGAAAATCCTGCTTACATCACCCACCTGAATGTGAGTGTGTAGGGTAGAGGAGGGGGGGTGAGGGGGAGGAGGAGGAGGAGGAGGAAGGGGTATGGGGGGGTGTCAGAACTGAGCCGTTGTTCTTCAAAAAGTCAGTAAAAGGCATTCAGGTTGTTTGCCAGATGTGCACTGTTTGAGGAGTGGGGGTCTTTAGGCTTATAGTTTGTGATTTCTTTTAAGCCGTTCCAGACTGTAGCAGTCATTTGCTGAGAATTGTTGTTGTTGTTTCTCAGAGTATCTGCGCTTAGCGTTCCTCACTGCCTTGCTAAACGCATATTTCGTCTTTGTCCCCACTCCTGAACGCCTCCTCCTCAGCCTCCTGAGCTCCGGTGTGATTCAGGGCTTGTCATTGTTATAACTCTCCCTGGTGCGTGATGGGATGCAGCTGTCCTCACAGAAGCTGATGTATGACGTCACAGCCTCTGTGTAATCATCCAAACTGTCTGAGGAAGACCTGAAAACTTACCAGTCTGTACAGTCCAAACAACTCCTCCACAGCTTCACTGGTCCACTTCTTGGATGTCCTCACAGCAGTTTTAGAAAGTTTTAATTTCTGCCTGTATGCAGGAATCAGATGTATCAGGTTGTGATCCGACAGACCCAGTGCAGCTCGGTAGGCAGTCTTTAATGTGGTGTAACAGTGATCCAGCGTGCTCACCTCTCTGGTTGGGTATTTAATTAACTGCCTGTATTTCGGGAGTTCATGTGTGAGATTTCCTTTGTTAAAATCACTGAGGATAATCACAAAGGAGTCCGGGTACATCCTCTCTGCACTCAGTATCTCATCAGCGAGTGCGCGCTGTGCCTCCTGCACATGCGCAAAATGAATGAGGTGAATTCACAGGAAGAGTAAAAAGGCTTGCTGTTGATAATAAAAGTTTCCAGGACAGGAGAGCAGTATTATATACTGTCACATCTTTGCACCAGTCATTGTTGATGAAAAAACAGATACCTCCACTTCTCGTCTTCCCGGAGAACTCCGTGTCGCATTCCGCTCTGAGTAGCTGGAAGCCGGCCAACTCCACAGCCGCATCCGGGATAACTCAGTTGAGCCAAGACACAAGAGCACAAGACGTGAGATGATGAGAAGTCTCTGCTTTTCCTCATCAGTAGCTGAAGCTCATCCATTTTCTTGCTCAGTGAGCGGACGTTGGAGAGGAATATTCCCGGTAATGGAGCTCGTATACCGCGTCTTCGGAGGCGTACGAGCACCCCCGCCCGCTTCCCTCTCCTACGGCGTTTCATTGTGTGAACAAAGGCTATCGCACCTTTGACAATAATGTCCAGTAATTCCACAGATGGAAGTAGAAAGTCGGGAAATAAGTCAGAAGGAGTTGTTCCCCTGATGTTCATGAGCTCTTCTCTGGTGAAAGAGCTCAGAGTATTGTAGCAAAACACTAAATTAACTACAAAAAACAACACAAGCATGCACAGACACACCGAGGCAGCCATACGCGCCGCCATCTTGCGCAAATGTCTCATTTGAGACCTAGTAGCAGCAACACTATCTTTAAATAGACTACAGTAAATACAGAAATTGTCTATTACTGCCAAACGATGAACGGTCCCTGTCAAGGACTTTTTCTTGATCTAAGTTTGATGCATATTTTAGTGTTATGTTCTCATTGTAAAAGGCTGAATCTCTCCTGTCTTCATGTGTAAGATGACTGAATGTAGAAAGGACATGACCAGAAAGATATGATGCACAAGGCAACCATATGGTGAAGATCATACATTTATTACAAATAACTAATAATGTTGTGCAAAGTCTGTGCTTCTACTGGCTGATGATCCAGCATCTACTGACAACCTTTTAAGTTGTAGAGATAACAATACTAGTATTAATTTTATCAGCTTCATCAGACCCATTCAAATGGACTCCTTGAGAATTAATTTTATATACATTTCTATTTTAAATATAAAATACTATTTAAACTATTGCTTGATTTAGTAGTTGATTGTTATTATTTACTGATATGTGCATTCATACTGCCTAGTATGCACAGCTAATCAACATTTTCAATGTAATGTTTAATCAATAGTCAATGTCAGTCCATTACTTTCCATCTTGCATTATTTCAGAATTGTAACTAAACATTGGCTGAGAGATAATCACTGTTTTGTTTTAAAATCAAGTGCACCTGAGGAGTGCCATCCATAGAAATTAAATTATATTTCTATGGTGCCATCACTCTCATATCTTTTTGTTTGTCCACATGGCGTTCATGCGCGATGCGGTTATCTTTTCTGAGCTGCAGTTTATAAACAACGTGACCCATTGGCATTTCTCAGACGTTCAAATAGTTATCACTCTCACTTTTGTGGACACAAAGTCATTGCAGCAGCAGGACACAGACCGACCGAGAGATGCACTGCCCAGCTGGGTGAGATGCTCAGACAGAGAGATGCATGCTCGCACATCAACTTAATAACATTATAACGTGACTGTTATTAGCTAACATCAAACTTGGAGAGGAAAAACACAAGTTTACCTGATAACTGTTCCCTAAATTCACTCTCATGGTGTGTTTTTCTCTTTTCCTGGGGAATAGTTCTGCTTCATCCTCTGATTGAAGTTGTAAACATTGATACGAGGGGAGGGAGGGAGATAGGGGTGAGTGGCCACCCAGGTCTTATAAACTCTCTTGTGGGATATTTCAAGCACTTTTGGGGCCCCCCTGGTAGCCACGGGCCCTAAGCAGCTGCTTAGTTCGCTTATGCGTCAGGCCGGCTCTGATCCACAAAAAGCTCTGTGCACGGAGAGGAGATGGCCTGTTGTGTGAAAGGGTGAATGCTCTGCGCACAGCGGAGTGATGGGAGATTATCCACGTGGATAGCTTCATTCTCTCTGACCAATAAAACAAATAAAATATACTTTGCCGGCCGTTAATATACATGGGTGGCCCACAAAAGTAAAGTCTATGTGTGGGAAACACTGTTTATTGCTCAACAATACAGTTCACTCCACTCACAACTCCAAACAACAGCATGGCTGTTGTTATGGTTACTACTAACTGAGCAGTAATCACATTACATTCATAAAACAACAGCAAGGCTGTTAAAACTAACTCTATCTATTATCTACCATTATCTATGGTTACGCCAGGCCACCCTGCCTACTTGTGCATCACGGGACCTCTTGCTTTTCATTTCACCTGGTGTGCCACCGCCCGACTCAGGAGGACAGCTGTGATTCTCAGTGTGCTCACAGCCAGAGCATAGTGACCTGTCCACCTAGACGGTCACCGAGTCCCACACACTAGACCAGCAAGCCGCAAATCGCAAGGTCCCGTAAAATATCATCAGGCACGCTCCCCTGCAAAGCACCGGGGAGCCTTGCCCGCTTCCATTCGGCACCCATGTTAAGTAGTTGTGGCATTTATATGGCATGTGCTGCACCACGGAGTTTCGCAAACTGCTTGCGATCTGGAGCCATCATTTCGCCGTCTGGTCTATTTTTTCGACCGGTGTTTGTAAAAAAAAAAAGAAAAAGAAAAAAGTAGGCTAGAAAGCACGCGCAGCAGGACAGACTGTTTTTAAAACTTTGTGCTCAGCTTCTCATCACCATGGCAAGCAGCGCTTGCTCCAAACCACTTTCTATTAATCTTCTACACCCCTGCAATACTTCCACAATAAGAAGCGACTCTTTTTATGTCTGTGTCCTAATTTGTTGCATATTTTCATACAAAATTAGTTTTACACACCTTTACCTTATCAGAGCTGAGTATATGATGCCTGTAGTTGGGAAGACTGGGGACAGTTGCAACACAGGACAGTTGCAAGTCTTATTCCTCCAATCAGAAACATGCGTGATGACACTCTTATAACTGTTGTACATGTTATGTAGTCTTAATTTGGGTGTTTAAATTAGTCATTTACATTTAAAAGGCTTGTAAATATAGTTATTAAAGTACATTGAAGCCCAACATAGTCGAGTAAAATGTAATTTCCCACAAAATTGTGGCTAGTAAAAATGCTGAGTGGCTTGTAACTTTGAAAAACCACATGCCAGTGGCCGGTGAGCAAAGAAGTTAATGTCAAGCCCCGAGTGTAACCATTCATATCTGTACAATGTGTTTATGATGAAATTGTTAAGCACATTGAGCACATTGTTAACAAGAGCACAAAGTTGTAAGAGAACTAGCCTCTTAATTTTGCTCTGAGTGCACCAGATTGATGCATTTAACTTGAAAATGCATGCCCCCGGACCCCCCTAGACAGTCTGAGGTCCACCCAGCAAACACTGGTGATACAGATGTTTTTATGTAGAATGTCTGTTCATAATAGAGAACAATGCTTATTCAGATGTTTTTTATGTGTAGAATGTCTGTTCATAATAGAGAATGCTGAGTATAGAGCTGAGAAATGTTTGTAGAATATCCTATTTATTTGATGGATATCAAAATTCAATAGATTCTAACCAGGCACCATTCATTTACACATGGAGCTCACACTAGGATGACAGAGCTGGATTTAAATCAGTAAATATTAAAGCGGTCTGGTGCAAAAAAGGTTGGGGCCCCCTGCAGTAGAATTTGCTGCCAGTGTTGTCATGACAGCAACGTGTGCATTCGAGCATTTGTGTGCGACACACAAATATGACACAGAATACATTAAATATGGGGTTTTCTTACATTGAGGGACCAAAACCTCAGTGTGGTGCGTGCAGCGAAGTGCATGGCTTCACAAACATGAAGCCATCAAAACTGAAATGCCATTTAGAAACGAAACACAACTTGTTTAAAAAGCATATATTTATGTAATTCAAGTTTGCCTTTTTATTTCATATTTCATACAGTTAAATTTAGATTATTGAAACGTGATCAGCATCATCAGTTAACTTGTGTAAAAAGCATATATAGGGAGCCGAAGGGATGACGTCTTTTTGTAGGCCAACCCGGAAGCTAGCATCGCCATGGGATCTTGGATCATTACAGAAAATAACCTCTGTGGCGAACACAAGTTTGGTACTTACACGTTTTGTCTAGCAAGATAATCTCTCCATATGAACACCACTTTTATGATTTTAGAAGTGTAAATGCAAT
>JAOVVB010030056.1:0-15640 GCA_028570985.1 Heterobranchus longifilis
GACCTCATCACAACGGACCTAGTTTCGCCCATCACGCCAATAACTGCCAGGCGATGGGTCCTCCCCTTTGCTGCACTCTGATTGACAGCTCTCCACTGACAAGGTTTATGGGGGTCAGGACCTTCCTCTCTGTCACCTCTAATTGGAGCTCCGTGCCATTAGCTGGTGGACCCGGACCTTGGCTGGCAGGTGCCGGACAGTTATCCTCCTCTGTGTGAAAGACAATGGAAGCCCTCTGATGAGTTATCTACAGCGTCGCCACAGCCTTCCTGTGAACACCAGCCAACTGTTTTTGAGTGATCAGCATCTAGTCAGTAAGCACAGGTGTGTGTTCAATCAATTGTTGAGAGAGAAGTACCGTGCGTGGGTCGTTAGGAGGGCAAATATCCGAGTACGTCAAGGCCGGCCTTGATAAAGCAGCAGCACTCGGACCTAAACAAACAAATGAGTTTGAATAATTGACCTTCAGGCTTTGTTACTCTGTTAACCTGTCCTGCTGGGAGTTAAACCTCCACTGTGATTCCTTGCCCCTACCCCCCCCGCTGTGCCCGTGATTCCACACTACACGCGTCACCTCACACACAAACGCCGCAGGTGAGCTGACCATATTTGCATAAGTCCGTGTAACCGCGTGTGCCACCCCTGCCAAGCAGAGGTGAGAAGAGATCCCACAAACCATTAAGTGAAGGGAATGTACAGTACAGAGGAGAGCAGCTCCCGGCATGCAGGAGTATACACATTTCCTATATGGTAGATTGTGGCTTTGTGCAGGATTACAGCTAAATCTTATAATTAGCATGAAAGGCCAGCAGGGGAGAGAGAGGGAGAGGAGAATATGAATGGACAAGGGGACTGACCTCCACTATCTCCCACATGCATGCCTATTGCTTATCTGGCTCCATGGCAGCAATGTTTATGTATAACTGAAGATGTGCGCTGCATACGCTCCTGTGTGACAGTTCAATTTCTGAATTGGTTTTTGATTATGGAGCAAACTGGGAGAAGCTTTCAGAGAAGACTTCACTGACCCTGAATGCATTTTTTTTTTTTTTTTTTTGGTGACTGATAATGTTTCATTTCATTGTCAAGAAGTTTGTAGAAGAAAAAAAACCACAAAGATCTATAATGTTCTGAGGGACCATGACACTGTTCTGCACATTTGTAATCAATTATCAAAAACGCTGCCCGTCATAACAAGTATACCTGTTTTCCACCAACATGGAAAGGTTCAGTTCTGGTCGTTGCACCTAATTTGAACGACCAAAAATAAATTGGTTCAGAACCCGGAAAGTTGGTTCCCAGCTGGAACCAAAAAAACGGCACGCTTTAAGTACTTAAGTGCAAACTGAAGTGTCGTTTTGTACAGGCTGGAAAGAGAGGACACGTTATATTCTTCTGCATCCTCTTATCATTAATAGTTAAGATATAAGATAAGATTATTGCTTGTGCAATGGTGCAATATAATATGTATCCACAATACAGAACAATGGTACACAAAAGACACAGTAATCAGTTACATACAACAACAATATGTAAGATATTGCATCTATGTAAAAAGATATGCAGAATATTGCACATGAGATATAAATACATCGGTATTATAAAATCATAAAAACAATAAAACATGAAACCATAATGCCTAAAACTAAATATAACAGTGCCTCCTTGCCTGAGTTTTTTGGATAAAAACAAATATCTGTAATAACTGAACAGAAGCTGCAGGTGGATCCATTTAAAACTGTTGGTAAACGCAGGCCGCGTCGCTCGATATTTCCATGAATCCTGAACGGAAAACGCATTCTCATAAACTGTTCTTATGATATCATACGAAAAGTATTGCACAGCAGTTCGTATAATATATACAGACATGTCTTCTGATTTAAAATACATGATCCGGTCATTAACGTTGTGAAACGGGAATAATTCTGTTGGTTTAGGCCACAAAAATACTTTGTTAGGTTTAGTAAAAAAAACACGGAGATTGCCATTAAAATCTCTACTTCTGGTTTAAACACGCGTGACGTTTGTGTGATAAACTCGGACTTGAACTCCGGTCTCCTGGGTGAAAGTCCGAAAGTCTGGGCTGCATGTCTCGCAGTCGCGTGGTCTGTGTATTTTATATGTTTAATAGTAATACCAGCAGCAGGGGATGAGAGCAGAGACCAGAGATAATTTGGTGAAAAGAGTTGTTTTAACAGGCTTGTCGCTTTCCATTGGTCGGATATTATTGTCCATTGTACGTTTGCGAGTGCAGATGGATTTTTGAATAGGCTCTTTATTGTAAAAAGGTGTGTTAAGGTCAGCGATACTGCAGCACAATATTAACCTGCGGCAGCTTTTTATTTACTCCACCAGCAAACCGTGGCCATTATACATCCTGCTCTGAAGTCTGTGGCACATTTCACTTCAACTTTTATTTAACTGACATATTACTCGAATCGCTTGTGTAATCTCCAGGCTGGACGGAGCTCTATTGGTTTTCCTGGTTTGTTTGTTCCCCCTGCAGGAATATCACTGTTAGTTGTTATGTAAAGGGAAACACTCAATCCCAGCAGCCACCGAGACAATTAGTCAGGATCTGTCCTACCCATGAAGACTGTTCTGAAAATCAACTTTGATCACTTTCTCTTAATTGACAGGATGCTAATTTAGCTGTTGATTTGAGGTTGGTTCACAGCAGTCATTTGAAGGATTTGCGACTACAAATAATTGAGGGGAACAAACATGCCAGGGTTTGATGTAGATTCATGTAGTGTCACCTTTTGAGTCGCCCACTGTCCCACTTAGATGTACAGATATTTTTATATTTGCCAGTGTGCTGGGGCTCCTTGTTATTTTCTCTCTGCTTCATAGCTTCCCTTTGTATCTAAGTCAGGAAGGAATTATTTGACTGGATAACAACAAAACACAACAGTTTCTGGTTGTGAGTTTCTGATACTCTGGCTCTTTTTCACTGATTTTTCAAATCCAGCATGCTGCAATGAGAACTTTTAATTTGAAATTGGACTTTGCTTAGTTTGATAAATATTTATGTGCTCGTGTTTGGTCACATCAAAGTTTGGCAGAGTTACGATAAACCTGAGGTGAAAATTAGCCGTGTAATCACAAATGGATTATGCAAATTAAAGATCAATTGCATTTCCCCGTTTTCCAGAAAATATAGAGACTTTGTTTCCGAAAAAAGCCTTTTGGCCATCAAGGTGAGTTTGCTGAGAGCCAGCAGGGTTCCTCATCTCCCTCCAGCGGGTAACAAGCTTATTTTCCATACGTAGCCAGGTGCATGTTTTAAGATAGAGCCTTAACAGCGTGGCGTGGCGCTGAATTCCAATTGAGCCGAGCCCAGGTACAATAACTTTGTTATGAATGCAGCCCGTGATGTTGATGGCATCCATATCACACTCAGAGGGACGAGGAAAAAAGAGCCTGACATCTGTTTCAAGCACACTCCAGCCTTTACATCTCCCCACAAAGTCAGGGGTTGGGAGGCGCACGTCTGGCTTTCCTAGATTAAAATGTGTCAACAAGCTTAACTGCTGGCTTTGAAACTTGCCTCTCTCCCTTTGTAATTCCCCTGATGGTTGGTGAATTTCCATTTTCTTAAGCATATGGTTAACACAATCATACATGCAGCTCTTTACATCACAGTGCTGGCCTTTTTCCAAAGTCTAACCTCAATGTAGACGATAGATTTAATGAAAAACGTCTCGTGATTAACGTCGCGTTTACATTTTTGAGGCTACATCCGCACTAACCGGCCATTTCCACTCGATCCGTCGTGGACGTTAGAGGCCGCGCTGCTCCGCTCACCTGATGTTTTCCCTCATTTGGAAAAAAGGTGACGGACGTCGTGGACTGCACCTGATTGGATAATGCGCTGCTCCTTGTTCTCTGCTCGCCGTTGAACTGGAAACAACAACTGTGTAAACAATCCACCAAAATCTATTTCGAAAAACATTTTAAGCGAGAAATAGGCAATGCAACTGCTGAATCTTGTTTTTATTTTAGAGCTACATCCCCTAATTTAACAGTTTGGTCCAAGTTTTGTGAGCCGGCCATGTCGCTCTGGCTGCACCGCAACCCCCCCCCCCCCCCTCCAAACCCCCCGCTGTGCTCCCACAATGCACTGCACGACTGATTCCCCTGCTCTCCATTGCAAATTAATGGAAAGCGTTGAGACGCCCTCTGTCGACGCCTTTGGTGGAAATGCACAGAAATATGTTTTAATTTTAAAATGCGTAACTTTAGCTACGTTTACGTCAGACGTCCACTCCGGCGTTTCTGTTTGGAAACGCTGCTGACCCTGTTTTAGTTTTTAGAAAATTCCGGGGTTGGTTTTTAGTCTGGACCTGCAGAAACTGAGACTTTTGTAAACGATGACACACATCAGCTAGCTATGCCTGCATACTTTTTGTGGTTTCATTCTTCTTGTGTGCGTCTCCTTTCTGCTACCGCTCTAATATGTCACCATATTTGCTTTGAAACGACTCCCAATATATATTTTCCGACGCCTTGTACTCGTGTTACTTTCAGTAACGTTTCCACCTCGTCGTCGTTCCAAGCAAAGAAATCTCTGATCTTACTTTTGCTGTTCTTCCTCTGTTGTATTTTCTGTATTTTCAATCGCAGAGTAACATCAGACAATCTACTTCCTGTTTACACCGACACGCACATGCCCAGTGTTCATGAATGATCATGTGATATGTGTTCTCCGACATGTTAAAATGGACGGACGTTATTTCTGATACGGTGCTAAAACGTTTGTGTGGGCGGAGATCGCTTTCGTTTTTAAAACGGCATTTTAAAATGAAAAGGTATTAGTGTTGATGTAGCCTGAAAGTCAGTGTTGGTAACTTTAGTTTACCACAATGGACCCCTGCAGCACAGTGGCTCTGTTGATTGTTATTCAGGAAATATTAAGTGATGTTCATTTCCATGTGCATGATAATCCCACACAGTGGTCCTGAAGAAAGAACGGTTGTTGTTTGCCATCAAGCCAGTGCTTTGGCTACCTCATCCTGTTGGACTTGGACTTTTTTTTATTTTTTGGTTTAGTTATGGGGATTACTCTTTTGGACGGGCTTTAAAGACTACAGTGGGAAGGGGAGAGGGAGAGGCAGCTGGGCTTAAGGATAGGATAAAACAGGAGGGGGGGGGGGGTAGCAGTGGATAAAAGATGGAGAAACAGAGGCAGAGGTGTTGAGTTGCTCAGGAAACATTCCCTTTCTTTGTTGCCTTCTCCTCTTTTCATGGCTGAAGGTCAGGATAAATAATCGATAGCATTAAAAAGAGCTCCCCTGTCCCCGCTCTATTGTGCCGGAGACTTGGTCCCCGTTGACAATTAAAGGCCCCCGAGTCATTAATGTTCA
Organism: Heterobranchus longifilis; assembly: GCA_028570985.1. Lineage (NCBI taxonomy): Eukaryota > Metazoa > Chordata > Actinopteri > Siluriformes > Clariidae > Heterobranchus > Heterobranchus longifilis. Next base: position 5,367 of record JAOVVB010030056.1, read on the forward strand.
AGTAGCCTGGAAACCCCTTAGCATTGTTCCATCTGAATGAGAGGAAATCCAATGCAGGCTTGAGGTTTGCCACAGTCCGGTCATGACATTGACAGGGCAGGAAAAGGCCGGATGATTTGCTGCCGCACTCACGCGGTTCAGTCATAAAAAAAAAAAAAGAGAGGATGCCACCAGGGCTGTCCTCCATTAAAGTAATTCTTAGTCCACTAATATTCCACACAGAATCTTGCAAAAGCACCACTTTAAAGACCTTTACACACCGGGAGAGTCAATATATTTTTTCAAATGGTTCTTTTTGTCATGAGTACTTTCACACAGAATATTGTGAATATTACTCGGTGAAAAAGCAATGTCATTTTTTCTCACAACAAGGTCGATTTTTCTGAGCTTTTGCACCGCAACCTAAATCTAAAACCAACAACACGGAGGCTCGCTAGTCTTTATATACAGTCTGGTCCAAACCAGGACGGCTAACTTTATTACTCCTTTCAACCTCGACGGAGGCAGCGCACCCCAGATCCACTTCTTCCATTCTTACCTTTCACAATAAAAGCTCTGGACATATAACTGTTTACCAGAGGGAAGTCAAATTCACGTCTATGATTCACTCAGAGCATTTCGCTAAAAGGAAACTCATAATACATTTTCAACATTTGCGTGTCGTATTCGTGACGCCCCTGGTGTATAAAGGCCTTAAATCTTGTGTTTACCAGAGATGTGCTTGGAAAGTTTCTTGGAAAGTTTCTTGGAAAGTTTCTTGGAAACACGTCATTCAGCATGAAAAAGGACTAATCGACTAAAGAAACACTTTACTTAAAGGTCATATCTATAATGCATTATAAGCACAGTCATAAGACATTATAATGCATTTATAAGGCTTTATAAAACTCTTTATAAATGTATATAAAATCATGCATAATGGTGGACATAATGTGTTTTGGAAAATAAAGAATTAAATTATATATATATATATTTTTTGTCTTACACTTAACTTGCAGCCGGTAAATACTGCTCATAAGTCCTCATTGTTTTATAGTATTGATTGATTGATTTCTTTATTTTCGTGTCATGCACACAAAGTGCCTAACCCTCAGGAGTTTACAAGACAATATTTCTGTTCATTAAATTACATCATTACACATCATTTAATTTCATTACAAATTTAAAAGTTATTCTACAGCTCGGTCTTTATGAAGAGTTGTATGAAGCCTTATAAATGCATTATAAGGTCTTGTGACGTGACCTTTGAGTAAAGTGTTACCAAGAAATCAGCAGCGGTAGATGCCACCTCGTCAGACAGCCCCGCCTCACCGTTTGACCGTACAGTCGTTTTTAAAGCGGAGAGGAAACGGCGGCTTCGGTAGAAGAAGCAGGAGCGAGAGCGGGGGAGGCAGAGACAGAGGGAGCAAAAAACAAAATGTGAAGGCTGGCTCCCTTTCAGTGGGCTGTGTCACTATCAATAGTGACACCTTGAACAATTCAGTCAGTGATATTGAAAGTGCTGTGTGTCAGCAACCCTGCCTGTGACACTCCCAGAAGGCAGCAGCTCCCCCGGTGGCAGGTCACACTATAAAAAGAACAATCAGAGTGGCCTGATGGAACTAATTTCATCTGGCCTTTAATGTTCCCATCCCAGTCCCCCACACACACGTGTGTACACATATTTATGTCTGTACTCCCTCTCATGCTCCCCCCTTTGTCTCCATGTGTCTGTGTTTCTCTCCTGTCTGTCTCACCTCTCCGTACCCTCCTCTCTCTCTCTCTCGCTCTCTCTCTCTCTCGTCTCATCTCCTCGCTCCTCTGTTCTCGTCAGGCTTTCCTTACCTTTTGCTTTGCAGTCACGTTTCATCTCTGTGCATGACTCATTCTGCTCAATAAGCTCCAAAGTAAGCAGATTTGTCCATCCCCTCCTCTCTCTCTCTCTCTCTCTCTTTTCCCCCTCCTCCCTAAGAAGGCTATTGTGATTCACGGAGGAAACCCTTCAGAGCAAATATTCTCCGGGCATTTCATGTATAAACATGCCTGACTTTCTACCACCGGGGGGAGGAAAAATGAAAATGCAAAAAAGCTTTGTGTAACGCAGTGATTCAATACGTAACAACCAACAAATGTTTTGATGCATTGGTCTGAGCCGTTCGGTCGAGTTAATGCCAAGTGTGATAAATAGATTAGTCTCTAGATGGTGGCCTCAAACGAGTTTCCTCCCATGCTTAAGGCAGAGTTGTCATTCCAGCTAATTTGTTGGGATTTTGCCTGCCAAAAGTCCAACTGGTGATGAAAGGAGTCAGCCCCTTTAGCATTTAGACAGAAATAAACAAATTCATACTCTCTATTAATATATATGTATTTTAACTGGATGTGAAATCCTCCCTCCGAATGCCATTGTCAGGATTAAGGGTCAGAAAATGCAATCTGAGTTGAATTAAGGAAAGCAACCTCAGTGTCATACGCACAGAGAGCACACTCTGGGAAAAAAAAGAGCATTAGCATTCTCGCATTTGCATAGCGTTCCTATATATAAATCAAGTGTTGTGGAGAGCTTTTGGAGTGACTAACATGTACAGAAACGCATCACAACGAGTGGGTTGTTGCAAAGCAAAAGGGGGTGTGTAGTTGCTGTAATCATCCAGCAGTGTGACAGACGGGGAACACAAAGATTTTTTGCACCTTTTTTTCTTTCATCTTTCATCAGATGCCCGGCTCCTAAATTATAAGAGCAAGTCATTAGGAATGTTGACAATACAATATAACACGAGTCTGGCACCGCTCAGCAAAAAGTGCCTCACTAAGCAATGCAAACAACAACTTCAATTATGTTTTTTTTCCCTCTCTCCCCCCCTCGTCTGTCACACAGCCATTTATTGCCTCAGATGATGTACAGTATGCTGCACTGGGACATACATATGGAACGGCTTGAGGACTTTAGATTAAAATTGATTTTCCTCCCCTTGGGAAGTGGAAAAAGTCAAAAATTGTTACTTGCACATTTATGAAACAGATTTAGTCTGTTGACATTGAAGGCTATTTGATAAGTAATTAAATAGCCTTTACCCAAGACAAGGTGACAGGTAACTCTTTGTCATTCCCCCCTGTGTAGTGTAGCTCTGTAATGATGATATACAGCGCGCAGCGTGTTGTTTTGTGCCTGTTACTATAAAGGGAATAGATCATATTCTGTGGTCGCAGCAGAGGATTGCATTAGTATTTGTCAGTCGTGGTCATTTGTGCCAATTATCGAAGAGCTTCGGGCTGAGATTGTGACGGAAAAGAACAGGAAATGTATGCAGTATGTCAATTAATATACAGTATGCGTCACAGGCCGTGATGTGTTTATGTGTGCGAGCTGTGGAGGCGGTGTGCAGGGAAACACTTGGCGGCGGTAGTACCCTCCGCCTGCCAGGGTCCTCTGATTAATGAGTTATCCCAGCCGCGGAGCCTCGGACGGCCAACAGGCCACACATCTGTGTGTCACTCAGGTCTGACACCTTCTCCCAGCCCGGCTGCCAGCCGCTCGCCGCGGGATTCTCCAGATGTTCCAAGGTTTCCGCACGCGTCAAATCACCATCCTGACACTGTGACACCTGAGTCAGTATTCTAACTTTCCTGCAAAGTTCTGAGGATATCAAAGCGTTTTTTGTTTTTTTTTGTGCTTGTAGCGTCTGCACTTGGAAATGCTTTTATCAGTTTGGCTCCAGATGTTGATTTGACTCGCAGGTGTTTGAAGTATTTGTGATAAAGGCAGCTGCGTATGATGACACGTTTGGTTTGAGATTAATTGGTGTTGTTAGCCTCCTCCGTTTGGTTGCTTACACTGTAGAGAAAGATGTAATTTCAGCTGTTTTTTCCCCCCCCACACAGTCTCTGTCTTACATGGAGCAGTTGGACCTGAGTTCAAAATAGGACCCGTGGGTATCAAGTATCAATAGCCTATGATAAAAGTTCAGCAAGCAAAGCTGATATATTGTTGCTGTCCCCAAAGGGAGGATAATTTATAAAACCTCGTCCTCGGCTACCTTTTGTGCACATAGTCGCTGTTACACTGGAGCCACAGCTTCCAAGCAGCTATGTTGATGCCATTTTTATAATCTCAGTTTTCCCTTATTTCCCACAAATAAAGGAGGGGAAAAACTCATAATGGAATTCAGCCAAGGCATTGGATTATAAATGAGGTCTGCGCCAGGCTTCATAACATTATTTAGATTCCTGTGTACAGAGACCCGTGTTCCAACTCCCATCAGCACTGCGACAGAATCAAATGTGAATATAAGCTGATATAGGGAAATTGGTTTGTAATGTGCTGATGCTTTGGAGACCCTGTGCAGAGGCAAAAAAAGAGAAAAACAGCAGTTCTTTGGCACATGCAGAGTGATGTTTTAATTACTTGAATTGGAATGATAACAACCACCCCTCCCATCCCAGAATGAAACAAATTAAAAGGGTTACACTGAAAGTCACCTCATTTTTTTTTTTCCCAAGGAAAGCCTCATTTTGTTGTCATACCATGTTGCATATCTGCCTCTGTTGTATTTGTTCATAATTCACTTTCAGTGTTTTTGAAATTTCTACTTGTTTCATGTGGCATTTACTAACATGGCGCCAGAACTGTGATAAAACTGGACAGAAAAAGAAATGTGTGTATTTGGTTTTAGCATGTCCTGCTGCACGTCTCTCACCACGCTACATAATGAATATGTGTCCGCACCAAAATGGCTGAAAAAACCCCTGACTGTTCATTACCCAGCCTTTTAAGATGTTCCATTTGATGTTCAAAATATCGCCGTGCTTTGATCATATGCTGCCTAAAAAAGTGATGTCAGTTGCGTTTTCAATTTTCTGCAAGTTGTAGACACAAGTTATCAGTGCAAGTAAACAAACTGGTTTGTTTGTGTAATTTTTCTGCCTTCGCATGACGGAGCATCCTGGTGCTTTGTCTCCGTTTGTTACACACAATGTTTGTTTCTTATCCGGAGATGTCACATGGAGCTAGTTGTCCAGCACGGAGTCAGGCACCGCAGTGACACACAACTACTGAGGAGAAACACCAGAAATAACATGCAGTTTATTATGAATAACTCCCAAAGGAAGAAACACTTTGGTCGGGATGTGCGTGATTAGTTGACTCGTTTAAGTGTTGCTAGTTGGCACCAGGAATACTAGTCGGTTAAATGTGTGATTAAAATGATTATTATTTTATTAATGCACACTACAATGATCTCGGGCTGCCCCCTCTTCATCGATTAGTTGACTAATTGGTTGTTTCTTTTGTCCATTAGTCATTTTTTATGCCTTTTTCATGCAGAATGACTTATTTCCAAGAAACTTCTGAGCACATTTCTGGTAAACACAAGATTTAAAGTGGTGTTTTACGTGATTCTTCTGTCGATTAAATCAACTAATCTATTAGTCGACTAAGATTTTCTTAAATCGAGGACAGCCCTACGTTATTAACAGTCCATGGATTGTAGTCTGGCGTTTCATCAAATATTCGCCACACACTGTGTTCGTGAGGCGCGTTCCTTTTTTATTATGTTTTTTGCATTTATTGAATCATTTTGTCCATACGTGTACTTTCTTCTTCATGATACAAACTCAATTCATCATGCAATATAAATAAAGTTTGCCACAACATATAAAATAAGTATCATAAGTTCCATGAGTATAAATCCAGTACCAGTATTTTTAATTTGTGAGTCGCACACTGCAGACATAGTGATTTCACCGGCATGTAAAATAATATTTGGTTACTGAAAAATGTGATTTGTGTATTTTTTCGGACAATGTCTAACCTTATAGTCGATTCAATTGTGCAGTAAGTGTGTTTTCTCACAAATAGTTAGATGTAATACTTCTCTCATATACACTCTCTCATACTACGTCTATATGGTCAAAAACCCAAGTGTTTAAATGATGGTTGGGCAGGTGCGTCTGTGCCAGACTATTTCTTGGCTGAGAGCAGACAACCAGCAGAGTCTCCAGGAAGTTACCGGCCCCAGCCAAGAAATATTCTGGCACAGAAGCTCCTATAAAATGCTACTTGTCTTTGTTTTTGCACGTTGTATGGATTAGACAAAAAAATATAGGCCGTAATGTGTTAATCAGTGAGCTTCATAGAGGTGCGGATAGATGGATTTTCTTCCCTTTGGACGGAGCCAGGCTAGCCGTTTCCCTTTGTTTCCAGTGTTTGTGCTAAGCTAAGCTAACCGGCTGTTGGGGATATTCATATTTACAGTCCAGACATGAGAGTGGCATTGAGCTTCAGGGATGGGACAATAATCGATTTTATTATGGATTGTGATAAAAAACACTAACAATAAGTTGATTGTGGTGAATATCCTCAGGAATTGACTGCAGTTTACTACAGTGTCCTCATGGGATGCAATAAAAATATGGTTAGAGAAAATAAGTCATAATGTTTCAAGAAAAACATCGTAATGGTAAGAGAAAAAAAGTGGTAATAAGAAAAAACAAGTTGGAATGTTTTGAGAAAAAAAATCGTAATGTTAACAGAAAAAGTCACAATTTTATGAGAAAAACGTTGTAATGCTTTGAGAAAAAGGTGACAACAAAGCAAATTGTAAGGTAAAGTAATTCCAGTATGTTTTAGTGCTGTTTTTAAAAGTTTTAAGAATATTAAGTCGATTATCGGGATAATATCGTGAATTGCAATTATTTTGGCCAGGATAATCGTAACATGAAATGTTGAAATCATCCCATGTCTATTGATCTTCTCATCGAACTCTTGGCAATAAAGTGAATGAGCATAATTCCCCAAATATCAAACTATTCCTGTACAGTATCTGTAGGTTGCTGCTGAATTATATGATAAACGGACGTTGCATCCTCAACATCCAGAAGTAACGTGTCCATCTAGTAATTATTAATTATGTGACACAACATTTGCGGATGAGGATAAGCAGAAATGTATGTCTTCTGACAGTATTGTGGGGAAGTGAGACAGTCTTTCATCCTCGGGCACAAAAGGACTCATAACTTCAGCACTTTGGCAGCACAGCTTTTTTGTATAGTTCTTTTCAAGAAGCTAAGAACATCGAAGCAGAGGAAAAACACTATGACATGTCTTGAGCTGTTGTGCAGAGATGCAAGACATGTCGGTTTTTCCACCTAACTTGCTACAAGGTTAACTTTGGGGAATTTTGATGGAGGCAAACATCGCCTGTTTTGGCAGCCAGACCTTGTACACCTCAGAGGCTGGTCCCGAGAAAACAAGCAGCTCCCCTGCAGTTCCAACCCAATTCACAGACTCAACTGCATAACATGCAGACTGAATAGGCTAGATGTCTAATCCATCCATTAAATGTAATTGAGACTGAAACGCTGCATTAGAGCCAGTCTGTAGGATTGAGCTCAGAGACGAAAATTGCAGGGATTAGAAAAATCTCAAATATATGTATATGCTCGTATTTTTCCACAGCGAGAAAATACTGCAGAAGGTCCCTCAGTAGAGCATCTAAAATTACCTTGTCAATCGTGTAGCAGCTGCAGACTAGTTTTCTGCAGAAGAAAAAGGGATGTAAAAGGGTCAAAACGAGCTGTGTTTGGATGGCTTTCAGGGCCATGTGTCTAATGGAGGGGTTTTAATGGGAAGAGGCTATGACGCCTGATTTAGAACTGCAGTGACAGCCAGTCAGAGGGAAAAAGCAACCCCCCCCCCCTCCACCTCCACAAACACCAAAAACTGCACTACCATCATTTGTTGTCATGATGCAGACAACGCTCCAACTAAAATAGCAGCAGAAAAACTGCAAGCAAAGTCGCAGTCGCGTGTCAGCTTTCTGTCAGTGGTGTGCTTAAGACTTTTGGTTTGTTTCGCCACGGCCCCGCCTCTTTAGGAGACGAGCTCCTGAACGTATTGATTCCAATGGGAGAAGTCAACACGTGTTTTGATTCTTTCACCCCGTATCGTCACCAAAGCAAATATTGGACCCGTTTTTCACAAGCCACATATTTCCCAAACATTCTGACACTAAAACTGCATTTTTCAGACAAACAAATCAGGAGAAAATTAAGATGAGATGAGATGAGGATGCCGCTGCATCACAAAACACACGTCAACGTCACAATGCACAAACACACACAGAACGTCAGTCATACATGCATATACTCCAGAAATCCTCAGTCGACTAACATTCATACGATTTTGTTAATCGATTAGTTGATTTAACTCAAAGTTTCATGCGAAAGCACCACTTTACAAGAGATGTGCTCATAAGTTTCTTGTAAATAATTAATTCAGCATAAAAAAAGCATAAAAAATGACCAATCGACTAAAGAAATCTTAGTCGACGAAGACCAAAGCGACCGATTAGTCAACTAATCGACTAAGAGGGGGGCAGCCCTAATATCCTGCATAAAGAGTAGTAGTAAAAATAGTAAAAGGTAATAAAATACAATAGTTACAAAATAATAAAACCAGGTAATACATAATCAAGATGCAAATAAAATAGTAAATACTACTACTACTTGTTGCTATGGAAATATCTAATGTTAGCAAAATAAAATAGTATAAATCGCTATATACATGTAAATTAAATGAATAGAAATAGAAATACATCCTGCAAATATAACTTTTCATCCATCCACACGATGTTTGCTCCACCCGCACACACTGAGGAGACGGGGAATCTTTGTATTGTTTCATACTTTTGGCGCAGTTTGTAATGTGCTATCTTTAGTTACATCTTTGCTTCTACTTCCAAGCTTGGCAAATGTAAATATGAACTTTGAGAATAACAACAGAACAATTTGTCAAAACAGTACCTTCCTTCTGTTTTTTAAATGTGGCAAAATTAGCACAGCAGAGGGAAACGAAAAAACAAATTCAAGGCAATCCTCTGAATGATCACGGTGACGAAATGAGATGGTGTAAAGATAAATCAAATTATGGATCTCCAGGGTAATACACATTGCAAATGGACAGCCTACTTTGATTCTTATATTCCCCAGGAAACACAGTCATAATGTTGTACTGGGGGGGGAAATGTGACTCGCGTTTTGATGCTCTTCCATTGTGAAATGTCCGAATGCATTTGCATCGTCTCGCCAGCGTACACGTGCCACCGCAGCTGTCATAGTTAAAGAAAGTAGAACATACTTAGACAAACGTTAATCATGACACGTACTTAAATCAGGAGAATATTACAAGACGTGCAGAAGAAGACTTTAACACGGATCGCTGTTGCAAATGACTTGAGTGAATTTGCAGCAATCATGTTTTTTGCTAAAGGGGACTGAGTCATCAGCCCAAACTGTGATCTCATCAGACGAGGTCGCAAGCGGGGAAAGGCAGTGGGACCTCACCTATTTACCCAGAAGCGGTCTTTTTTTTATTTTTTTTTTATCTCATCATATATTTCAATCACAAGAGGCAGCTTTTAGGAATTTTATTTCCTGCGCTGCAGCAAACGCTTGACCCTAATCAGAGCAGTCAAGCCTTCTGTCTTCATCAAAAAGCTGCTACATCCACCGGCTGTTTTCTACTGATGATCTGCGCCCGTATCGGCCAAATTGTGTTCATCAACGAGGGAAATTTATTAGAGTTGGAGAAAAATAGAGACTCTCTGCTGCCACGTTCTCTATATTAGGACATGCTGCTAACCAGCGCTTGATAATAACATGGTAGGCCGGCGCCGTGCAGAAGTGAAGGGAACATAATGGGGATCTCCCTTTCTATTTAGCACAAACATGCCACCCTGTTAGACGATCAGGTTCCCCAGTGATCATTATTACAAGTCCAAACCCCCTCGGCCCGGCACACACACACTTGCATACCCATCCTGGATAAATACGGCACGGGTAATTATAGCGAGGAAGCGTGTCTTAGTGGAGCTGTCAGAACTGTAATTGCTAGAGGGATGGCGGGCTATCGAGAAGAGAATCGCGCTGCAAGTGCAACGCTGGCAGTGGCGAGTGACTTTGATTATAAGGAAAGGGCTGAGAGATGGAGGTTATCACCCAACCTCTTCTCATATCTCACATGTTATGAACAAGGCTGTCTATTTAACACCAGATAAGCAGAATGCTTTGGAGAAGTGCCACAGTAAATACTCGCATGCATTACCTCGGCCCGTCACGATTACTGCTTCTGTTGGACGATACATTGTCCCAGAAATAATTGCGATAAACGATATTATTGTCATTTTAACACCATGTTATGCCATATGTATAATGATAATATAATAATCATGCATGGACGATATATTGTCCCAGAAATAATTGCGATAAACGATATTATTGTCATTTTAACACCATGTTAT
>JAOVVB010030069.1:0-15639 GCA_028570985.1 Heterobranchus longifilis
TAGGACTATTAAGTGGAGTATAAAGAAGGTAGAATAAGCAGCCCAAAAGTTAAATATGGCCTGAGGGACAAATAGAAGGGAAGCCTAAACAACAACACAGCAGAAATGTGTTAAATGTCTTCACCAATTAAATACAAATATATTGAATCCAGCAACATTTAGGTTTCATTGCTGGTGTTACACAGATAATGTCATGCAGCTGATGTCATGTCTGATGTCATGGCGTAAGACTTTGTTTCCCTCAAGGGTCCCAAGATAAATCTGTGAGGTTACAAGATAATTAACAGTTAAAGCGAAAGCAATCTTTATTGTCCCCAAAGAGAAATTTGGTTTGCGGCCATGGTAACTAATTTAGTCAAACATCATAAAAAAGCAACACATCTTGTGAAATATTCAATCAATCTTTATTTGCAGCACCTTTCATACAGATGAGTGTTCAAAGTGCTTCACAGATGACTGGCGAGCCGATAATAAGAAAGAAAAAGTGTAGACCGTAAAAAAAAAACACATTAAAAAGTTAAAAAAAACCCAACTATTTAATAATTTGAGATCAATGCATGCGAGACAATTAAAAATATAAACAAGTAATAAAATAGATTTAAAAGCTATAGATAATAAAAACTAGATTAAAGAACTAGCCTATAAGACAAAGCAAAAATTAAAAAAGATGGCAATAAAATAGATTAAAAAGTTATAATAATACAAATAAAAGATAAGAGCTAGACTAAAAACTAGATAAAATAGATAAAACATCAGAACAAATAAAGACAATTAAAATTGATAAGAGGAACAATAATAATAAAATAAAGATAACATTTTACAACATAAATACAGTAAATACTAGATACTTTCACCTCTTTGGGCCTTGAAAAATCACAATTTGAATTACATTGATATTTAAAGTCTTAATTGAAAATGACTCTGACTACTACTGATATTAAAATGACAGAACATGGTCAATCAACAAAAATAAGTTCCAAAAATAAATTCTGATGTAAAAGCCCAACTCATCATTTTTTATTTTTAAATAATCGTAATTTTGAGAATCAAGAAATATACAGTACTTTGAACAAACCATTTTCCCAAACAATATATGTTATAGTTCTAAAATGTATGTACACAAGAGTTTGTTTTAGTTTTGCACCATATAAGGACCTGCTGTCTTCCATCCAGATGGGTTTACTTTCCGTGCCGAGGAGCAGGTGTCATCATGCACTGCGAGGCTCTGCTGAGTTCACCTGTGTGACTACCTCAGCTAAGTGCAGCATCACAGACAAACAGCTTACTCACCCTCACTTCAGAGCGATGTGATGACTGTCTCGAGGCCTAATTGTAAGTTTTGTCTGTACATCTGTGTGTGTGTCAACTAAAAGCCCTCCTGCAGATAGGCTTGACTAACACCTTTTAGCTGGTCTCTCACGTGCACTGGCAAGGGTTTGCACAAACAGGTTCACTGAAGCACAGTGAATCAGTGGATTTAAACCTCGGCCTCATCACTGTGGAGTTTGCGTGTTTTCCCAAATATGTGTGGGTTTTTCCCACATTTTCTTCTCCAGGTTCAAAGACGTGCAGCTCGTGCGAACAAAAGGCTCTAAACTCCAGATGTGAGAACAAATGTCCTGCAATGGACCTCTCTCAAGGATGATTCTTTTGCAGTACTTGTACTTGATTATTTCAATTTCTTACTATTTTATCCTTCCAGGGAAGTATTTTACTTTTCAATCCACTACATTTATCTGACTAGCTATCTTTAGCTGTAGTTACTTTGCAGATTATGATTTCAAATATGATTTCATTTCATATCATATGAGATGAGCTGTTAAACTATGCATAATTGTAGCTTAAACTCAACAGTATATAAAGTAATTCCAATCAACTCCACCCCCACCAGCTACAACAATGAAATGCTGCCTCTATCTGAGTCAGAGTCCAAACTAAACCTGGAGAAGCAGTGTTCAGTTTTTATGCTCCACATATCTGCAACAAAGTCCCAGAAAACTGCAGCAACTCTCAGTTCTTTGAAATCAAGGCTGAAGACTTTTCTGTTCACCACTGCCTTTTATTAAATCAAATAATTATTGACTTCTTACACTGCACTGTGACTTTTATTTTTGTATTTTATACCTGTCACTCAATTTATGTAAGGTAAGAATTCCCTTGTTGCCGAAATGAGTTATATAAAACTTGCCCTTAGTGAATTAGCAGGAACTTTTAATAATGAAGTACATTTAGCTGATAATCCTTCTGCACTTGTACTTGTGTACTAAACTTAGAATTGAGCAGTAAAATGTTGAAGGCATAACTGTTATCTTTAGGGGTTATATTTATAGTGTGATGTTGTTACTTTTACCTAAGTAAAGGATCTGAATACTTCATCCACCACTGAGTACACTGTATAGTCAATGGTGGATGGAGTATTAGGTATAATAACTATGTGAATCCACACAGGAATGACTGCTGAGAGAGGGGGGAGTTTCTGGAGAGCTGGGTGTGTTGAAAGATAGTTTCGGAGGGATAACTCATCTCTGTCTTCTTTCACTATACACTCATGCTGCGGTGGACCCCCTAAGGCCCTGAATTGGAACAAACAAAATAGAAGAATGGCTTTATATTCATCATCCGCCTGTGGATTTTGTTGGATACAGTCTACAGCATGAACAATAGCTCTCTCAGCTATCAATAATTGGATATGAGTGCTAGAAAAACATTCTCCTTCGACTACCCTTCAAAAGCACAAATACCCTCTGCATAGGAAATCATGTCCATGAGCTTTTGCAACAGTATGAACAAGTCCAGACACGCCTCAGATTCCAACCCTCAAACCTCCCATATCAAGAATGAGGAAGATACTTTATGTAGTTAGGCAATCCCTGTGCCGTACAGTGTTTTTATCTGCAATCTGCCTCTGCAATCTCTGGGCAGAAGAAGCTGTTGTTCATTGTTTCGTATGTTTCTTAATGTGAGGATCCATTGTCCAAAACCACAGGGAGATAATGATAGCATGAGATGCATGTGTGTCTGAAGTCACGAGGTGGGCGCCAGCTATCTTCCTTGAGACACAGGGGATTAGATATCTATCATTTGTCTCAACACCCAGAGGTCTCCAATAGGCATACACACGTAGAGAGGAAGATATGCACACGCACGCATGCACGCACGCACACACACGTCAAGGCCTTTTCAAGCAGTATTTTCAGCATCCATGAGGCGTTGCAAAAAGACCCGTAATTATCGTCATTTTATTTTTGTCGCTGTCACTGTAATTCAAGCAGAATTCCAAGAATAGAGGGTAATTCAAGTAGAGAACTGTCACTGAGAATTTCTCAGTGATGTTACCTCTGATTCAACAGATGGGAATGAAGGCTGTCGCAGTGCATATTTTCATTCCATTCATTAAAAGATCCTGTCGGGTATTATTTTTATCATTCTATCCTTTTCTAGGTTTTGAGTCATGCATTTGTCTCAGAAAGATTGATGCCACAATAACACTATCTCATCTGGATTGCTACATACAGATGATGTCATTACTCCCCAGTCATAGGACACACACAAAATCAGATCACATGTTTACACATCCACTCATAGGAAGTAGACTATTTCCCAGCTGGCAGTAAAATTCAAACTTGAAACTGTAGGCGTATGACAGTTTCTCTCACTCTCACTTCAAAATAAATAAAATCTCCCCTCTGACGCATTGGCTAGACAACGTTATACGACTAAGACTTACTTCAGCATCAGAGTTTGTGTCACAGCCTCGGCCAGAGACATTTTACTGCCAGGGGCCTCGGGGGACTGATGTCTTTAAAAATACATTATAGGCTTTTACTTCTCAAAGATTATGTAACACAGAGGAGACGTGTTTAGTAACTGTGTTGTACTGTAAGCCCACAAGCCGCTCTGACAAAAAGTGAGATGGACAGTACAGGACCTCAGTAACAGTTTGTGTCGATAATTGATTAAAAGCCTACATGGGTTCACTCACAATAAGCATAGTAATATACAACATGTGGATAGGTGGAAGGTTTTTTAGATTTACTTTGTCCAAAGATCTTCTGCTCCAATTTAACATGTTGATATAGACTTTTTCCAAACTAAATCTCTATTGTTTAGAGGGATAGGTCATACATTTGTTTATGTAATTTTGTATCTTAGAGTCCCACAATTGGTGCTGAGCCCTAAGCATTAGAATTTTATATAGCCTATTTATGATATCTGTGAATTATCAGATATGGCAATTTGTTCTGTTTGCAGATGACTTATTATTTTGTTCCATATTTGACTTCAAATATAAATGTAAGAGGTGTTTAGATGGGAATTGAGCATTAGATTTTAGCAAAAAGAAAATGTGTGGGGTTTTTTTGGAAAATAAAAAAGGATGTCACAATATCAGTTGGTGGAGTAATAATAAAAGGGAATATGAAACCACATTTTTACATTTTCTTTTAAATCATATGGCCTACATGAAGACAAAATCGGCTAAACCTGTTCATTGTAAGGCATTTTATACGTATTTATCTTAATAGTATTATATTTTAAGGTTAAGAAAATCTACAGAAAAGAATAATTGGATAATGTGAAACATAATTAATATGGATTTAACAATAGTTAAGTAAAGTATAGTTTGTGTGTGAAGGAGCAATCTATAGCCACTTCTCCATACAATGGACCGGCATGGCCTGGCCAAACTCGTCGCCTCCATTCATGTCAATGGGGACGCCGACAGTGGGGAAGCATTTTTTTTTTTCGTTTAAGATTCTTTTTTGGGCCATTTTGCCTTCATGATAGGCTTGAAGATCGACAGGAAAGGGGTGAGAGAGCGGGGGGACGACATGCAGCAAAGGGCCACAGGCTGGATTCGAACCTGGGCACACGCTCTAATCCGCTGAGCTAGAGGCCGCTCCAGGGAAGTGGTTTTGACCGCAGCGGTAGGAGCATGAAGCGGTTGCTGCCCATTTGTGAATGTGCACATATTTTGCTCTGTTGCCCAGAGTTCACCCAGCTGGACTTCTGGCAGTTGCCACCGGGCGACAGGAGCCGCTTTTAAAAACGCTTTCCTTTTTTGGGAAATGTACTTTGTACTGTAATTTTGTGTGAAAGCCCCTTGAATCATCTATCAAGGAAAAGTTAACTGCAGGGCCTATGCCCCATGCTTCAAAGTTGCGTTGAAATAACTTTAGGCCTACATGCTCCCTGCAGGGGTGGAAGTAACTCTTGTTACTGTAACAAAGCTGTTTTTGTGTAGCTTACTTTTTTGAGTAGGCTACTTTAAAAAAAAAATCAGTAGGGCCTAATTAAACTTTTACTTAAGCTTACTCTTTTTTTTCTTTTTTTTTATCACAAGTAGACTAATGTAGGCTATTTCGCTACATTTCAATTTGCTTTTGTTACAGAGTAAAAAGAAAAATCACATGAAAAAGTCTGCTGGTGTGTCTGCTGCCGCAGGAGGGCAGAGCTCCAGAGAGCACTCAGCTGACACCGGAAGAATACAAGTTCAATGTGTAGCCTACGTTGGAGTGGGGTCTTGGCTAGAAGGCAACCGTAGATTTGCGAAAACGGGCAAAAACTCAAAACTCAAAAACATTTCCCAACCAACTAACAATAACCATAGAATTCCAGATTAATGCCTAACCATACCAATCTAAACTATCCGAGATTAATGCCTAACTTTACCCATCTCGCGAGACTTCGGCAACTCTAGGGTTACCTTCTAGCCACGATCTTTCCAGTCTATGGTGCAGGCCATGGATGTGGTGCAGGCCCTACGTACATTCAGTGGCAGGGGGTGCGGAACAGAGGTCGCCGGGGACTACAAGGCGATCACGGATCATCACGTCCTTATGGGGTATGATTAGCATTATTGTACCTCGGTCTAGTTTTTTTTAAAGGTGCAGCAGCTGTCTTAACGAATCACTAATTTAATGCACCACCCAGCGAGCACGCTAAGTGACCTTTTTATTATACATCCATGTAAGTGACCCATACACCAAACACACCACGATGTTACCTGATCAGGTGCAAGCTAGGTCTGGCTAAAATGCCCAATGCTAACATGCACGGTGCATGAAGAATGTCTTCTACCTTAAGTGGGGTGTGCGCGCGCGCGTGTGTGTGTGTGTGAGGCCTTTCTGATGTTTGTGACAATAATCCCATATGTGACTGCAGAGCCTCATTCAACTGAAAGTGTTTGAAAACTTTGAGGAGCGCAGTGGGACCAGAGAGGCCGAGTCCACTCGGCTGCAACATGGTCTGAAAATGGACAAGCAGAGAGGAGGACTTCCCAGAAAGACTTTCAGACCAGACACGTGAGTACAACAACAAACTCAGTGTACTTTCTTCAGGTGAGGCATTGTGTGTAGTCTCGCGTGGCCTGTAGCTGTTTACTGTTTACTTTTGATACACCTCTGTGTTGCCTGTCTTGGTTTTATTCTGCTGTTGATAGGCCTATTCCGATAACTCCTTTTGTTTGACGGTATATTGTCCCATAAATAATTGCGAATAATCGATATTATTGTTATTTTAGGAGCATTTCTGCCACTGATATAATGACAATATAGTAGAATGATAATGCAGGTACACCCTTTCAGAGAGCACTTAACTTTTAATTCTTAAGAATATTCAGACATTGGAATTGGAATGTGAAAAAAATATGAAAATATCCTAAATAAATAAAATGTTTTTTTTCTGTTCATTCAGCTTATAGCTGCCTTGAAAATGCGTTGGCGCTGCGCCCATGTCTTATAATGGTAGGGAAAACTCTGCAGTTTATAAAGATGCAATACCATATGATATATGGACATGACCTCATTTTTGCTGACCTCAATAAATCGATAAATTAATATTGCTTGTTGCACTTTTTATTTATTATCGGTCATGAGTTGTGTCTCTTTTCTGGTTAATTCTAGTGTAGCTATACTGAGGAAGGCAAGTGCATATTTACAATTGATAATCGAGTTGTGTGCACCAGCTGCAAAGTGCCGTAAATTTAATCAATCATTTAATTTTAATTTATTGTATGTTTTGACATAAGGGGTCATGTTGTTTATTTGTTTATTAAAGGATCCCCATTAGCTGATGCCATGGCAGTCAGCCAATCTTCCTCGAGTGCTAAAATGCTAACTCATTTCCGCTTTTTGAAATTACAAACTGGGGCGCCCTATGCCTCTGCATATTCTTTTTAAAGGCTGATTAATTTTTTATTAGGTGGGTATTAAGGGGTAAATTATTCCATTTTGTTATGGCTCTGTAAATGACTGTTTGTGAGTTGTTCTGAGTTAGTCCTTGGGCTGGGTACCACAATATGGCCATTACTGACAAATTTGGTGTTGTGGATATGTGTGTTATTGCGGTCAATTATTTGGTCGAATAGAAATGTTGGCATCTTTGATTTAATGGTACAATGGTGAACAATATGGCCATGCTTGAGGATATCCTTTGCTCAGTGGTGAGCCATGAGAGACTAGAATGGAGCTTTTTGGTGCTAGCTCTAATAGAGCAGCCTAGAACAGGTCTAGCGGCCCTGATTTGTGCAACTTGTAATTTTGCGAGGTTTGTTAAATGCAGATGACCATACTGTTGAACAATAATCCAGGTGCCACAAAATTAACGATTTAGAAACTTGACCCAGCATGTGTGATTTTACATAAGGAGATGACTGCAATACCTCTGCCCCTTTTAATAACAATTGTATTAGTGGGCTCTGTCCATGATAGGTAACTGTCAAGCAGAAGGCTCTGCAATTGTTGTATAGGTTCACCAGATATGGATAGCTGCAGTTTAGACTCAGACAATACCTTTAGTTTTGTATATATTTAAAGCTAAGTCATTTGTTTTTAGTCTGATGGGGTCATGTTGCTGATGTTGTTCCACTAGTGTACACGTTGACATTTAATGTAATGAAATTGATTTTGTAGCCTAAAGATGTTCTGTAATTTAACAGTAGTATCATATATCATCACCTTTTAATTTTATTTAATTACAATTTTACACAAATACTTTTACTTTACCTGTCTTGAGCAGAATGTCTTTAAAGTGACTACCTTTACTTGAGTACAATATTCTAGTACTCTTTCCTCCTATGTCCACAATTTTGTTTGATTAGCATCAGTGTTGTCATTATGTTACATGTGGTGTGAGTGTGTCGCTGAAGGAGAAAAAAAGAGAAATTCAGCATGAGGGAGGGCTGAACTCAGAGTAGTGTTTTGTTCGCTGTGAGCAGGTAAAAAAAAAAAGCGTGACTGTTGTGGAATTACGAGATGAAAAGATTGGTGGAGGAGGGAGGAGATTGTTGCGATTGGGTAGTGACTGGACAGACGAGGTGATGCAGGAGCCTCACAGCAGGACCTGTGGTTTCAGTCTATTAGCAATCAACTGTCAGAGCACTGGGGAAAACTGCAAGCTATACAGCAAGCCATTAGGGCAACACGTGTGTGCATGCAATGTGCGTCACACTGTTCATCATTATGTTTCTCTAAGGAAAAGAGAGAGAGATAACGTAAAGAGATAAACAAGACAAAGCAAGCCACGCTCTTGGCAGAATAGTCAGTAAATACAATTATTTCATGTGACATCTGAAAAAGTACAAAATGTCTTAGTTTTGTGATTCAAAAGAAAAACGCTGCACTTGACCTCACAAATGGCAGATTAGATGCCCAGTGCTGATAGGTAAATACAACCAAATGACAAGAGAGCCATTTGCTTGCCAAATTTCCACTGTAGTTGGATGCATTCTTACAAATAGGCTAATGTTTTTTTAATCAGAGGGGACCTTCCTTGTGAATATTAACTAAGGGTGCTACGGTAAGTGGGTTGCTTGTGTTTCCTAGAATAGCCTGCAGAGACATTTAAGTTCACTAAAAGTGCAGCTCTGAGCAGCTTTTGCAAGGCTCTGAGAGACGTCAGCACAAATGACAGCTCATTATTCAGCTGCGGGACCATTATTAAACACTTCAATAGCTGTTTCTCATGTTTATGCTGAATCATTTCGACTGCCCAGGAATGTGATGAGAGCTGAGTAGACAGCTAACTGATGAGCATGTTTTCTGCATCACTATCCAGAGAATGTTGTGTCCAAAATGCCACTTTTAAGTTGTCAGTAATTGCTATAGTATGGTTGATAAATCACTGATCAATGTTTTACAGATAAATACTAAACAAAAATAACATTTGGGTTGCCAGGTGGTAATTAAGGTGAATCATCTCTTTGGCAGAATTCAAGTATTTTTTGTGGTGACTTACAATTGCCACCTTTTTGGGCTGCAACAGTATGAGATTTTCACAGTATGATAACAGTCACAGAATATATCACGGTATCACGGTATATAGTATTACACAATTATTGTTAGTATCAATTACAATGACCCATAAAGGAATGAAAACAAAAGGGTTTTCTTTGGTGGAACAAATATCGGCCAGGTAACTTTTGGAGTCTGATATAATATTTCCTATGAATAAAAGCCTGTATTTGTATCTGTGTTTTTCTCAAAAAATGTACTTTAAATCAGCCAAACAATATTGGTCACTGTCACCCACTCCTACTGACTGATGCAATTTAACATTTAGGTCCTACCTATCACGAGCACTGTGTGTGTGTGTGTGTGTGTGTGTGTGTGGGCTTGTGTGTGTGTGTGTGTGTGTGTGTGTGTGTGTGTGTGTGATATTTATCTCCTGAGTGCTGACTCGTGGTGATAATGAATATGATGTTGTTTCGGACTGGCGGCAGGATGTGTTTTGGTTGTGGACTGGATGTTTGTCGTTCGCTTTTGTTTCATCTGTACATTTATGTGTAAATAGGTTCGGCCTGTTGCGTGTGAATTTTAGTGTCGGATCATATAGGCCTATGTCTCTTTCAATGCTTATACCCCCCCCCTCCATGTAGCTTGAAGTTATGCCCCCCCCTCCCCCTTTGTTCAGATGCATTCTGTGCTCCATGGTTTGTGGTACATAAGAGGGTCTGCAGCTGCAGATCATTGAGTGCGTAAGTGATCACACCGTTCCTTCCAGCAGGAAAGAGTTGGCTGTCTAAGCACAAGGCTTCCTCTCGCCTAAATTAACCCAGTAGTTATTTTCCTGACAGACTGTTTCCTGAGGTAATGAGCTATTGCTAGCTTCTTACAATGGAAATGTGCAGCCGCAGAGACTCTGTGTATGTTCAGCAAACTGTTTTTTCACCTTCCTTTTAAGTTAACTGACTTTATTTCATCTGTTCAATCACAATGAGCCACACTGGTTAAAATCAGTCTTGGTTATTTATTAACAACTCACTCACTCCTTGCCTCACTTGGTCACTCGCCCTTGCTCTCTATCTCTCCGTCACATGCAGTGTTTACCCTCCGACCAGTGGGTGGAGCGGATTTAGCTATGCTTCCTGCACAACAGGAAGCAGAGAGCAGGGCTAGAGAGATGGGAAGGGCTCAGAGGAGTTGATGGATGAGCTCGTTTTAACCCCATTGTCTCTGCTTTCCTCGACAGGTGCACTTGAGCCTTTAGCAGGATAACAAAAACAGAGTGCAGTGGCTTTTCTGTTTGTTTTCAGAAGATTAGACATTATTTTGGTGTGGAAGGGTTTGGGGGTTGAACTGTACAGGAAGATACTGCAGCTATGTACATAAAGCACACAAAACTCAAACCCTGCCATTAACCTAATTACATTAACTAATCAATACAGTTAATCTTGCTTCACAGATTACATTAATCTCAGTGAAATTCTGTCCCCCTCACATGCAAAACACTAAATAACATCTAGTGTACTTTAAAGAAAATGTGATTTTTAAGGGTTGTGTCTAGAAGGTAGATTTGCAAAAACGGGAAAAGACTAATTTTCCAACGAGGGTTAGGGTTCAATGTTAATGTCTAAACATACCCATCTAACCTTAACTATTTGACTAACCTTACCCATCTCGCGAGACTTTAGCAAATCTAGGGGTACCTTCGAGACATGACCATTTGTTAGGGATTAGAGCCATTTATTCTCACAGCAGAGAGCAAACAGTCAATCATGCTGAGAAGTTCACCTCACTTTGCGAATTGGGAACAATCACTGTACTTCTCAAAAACACTGATACACCACAAGGTCACCAATGAATTGTTTTGCACTTGCAAGAGGAAGCGGTTGCATTTAGGTTGTACAGGAAAGTATTGTGCAACCTCAGTACTGAAATACATGTATTTATTGGAGTTTGTGTGAGGAATAATATGTGCAGTTTAATCAGAATTTTCATATTGTCAATGATAAACTGACTGCAATAACATAAGTATGCTAAGTGCATTTATTTATGTAGTACCTTTCAGAGCAGACGTCACAAAGTGCTTCACAATAGGAAAAGACATAAAATGCAGAAAATGAGAGTGATAATCAAAGGAGGCTGTGCTTTTTAAGGTTGTAGCTCAAAAGCACAGTCTTGACTTCAAGAAGCACTCACATTGACAATGTCCTTTTATGATATTTAACATTTTGAACCCCTGGTGCAGTGCGGAGTAACGATTTCTATTTGATGACGTAGTTGATTGATTGATTGAAATCTTTATTTCGGCATGAATAAGCAAGAAAATGAAATAAAAGAAAAAAGAAAATGAAATAAATAAAAAGAAAAAAATACAAATAAACAGCAGCATCAGAATGTTACTTGTTTCATGTCCGAAAAGGAGTAGGGAGAAGTACAAAACTTATATACTCCTACCCTTCTACACTAGTAACTTAAAATATGTATTTAGTCAACAGTTGACTTCCTTTTTTGCTTACGAACAAATTATATAACTCCAAAGTAAAGTATTGTGTGTATATATACATATACACACATGCAACACATACATGTACATATATACACACATACACAGTTGTGGCCACTGACAGATTTATTTGATATTTCTTGAGTGATGTTCTACTGTGTTTTGAGAGAGCATGCAATATTGCTGGAACTGCATTGGAATATTTTGATTAAAAAATAGAGGATGTTGAAGGTACACATTCACATTCACATGATCATGATTCACTGAAGTTCTCTGTTTTATAGAAGAGTGAAAATGTTGCCTTCATTTTAACTTATTTTAACTAGGCTGTCATTGGCCATAAAAATGACAAATAAATATGTATTCCCTTTAAGAACTGTTGACTTAAAATATGCATAAGACAAATGGTAAACAAGTTGTACAATGTTAATGTTATGCCATTGAAAGCATATAATCATCCTAGGTTGTTGAAGTAGTTTGACTTGATTATGGAAGTTCTGTTCCAACAAATCAGGAATCTGGTTGTTTGTGATATGATAGTTACATGTGTAAAGCTCAGTGTTTGTGTTCTAACATGATCAGTTGCTCTGTTTCGGCTTGATCTTGAGCTGCAGCTACAGAAAATGTCCGGGCATGTCTAACATGTGTGCAAGAATACAAGCCAGAATGAAAGCAAGAATGAATTCCTAAGCTGTTTGTCAGGCAGCTCAGAGGTTTCGCATATCGTCTTGCTCTCCTTTTCCCAGAGTATTCTGGGGCCTGCAGTATTACACTGTATTCGCTGTTACCATCAGGAAATAGTGTCACCAAATAAATCAACCAGGACTGAAAGTATTGCCACTAAGTTTTACGGCATAGTTATATTATTCTATTTGTTTATTTTGTAATGTGTAGGTATGTAGATCTTTTAAAAGACATGTTTATGTTGAAATAATTAGACCTATACAAGTAGTTATGTCTCTTGTTGTATTGGTTTGTCCTTTTATGGATGCAAAAATAGATATTCAAGGTTCAATATGTGTTTTTTAGATGGAATAATCAAACGTAATTTTTTGGCCAATTTTGACAGCCCTGAAGAGAACACACATCCACACACAGAACATTTCATTGTGTTTCCTGCAGCATCATTATTGATGTGAATACCTTGAGCTTGTTCGTACCAGTCATCGGTTGCTCAGTGGCATACCAACAATACCAAGGCTGACTCATTTGTTTATAGCAGACAGAGATAATTAAATTGAGGCTCCATCAACCTTTACTTAAAATTCAAACAACCTGCAGTACATTTTCATGTTACTTACACCCCAGGCTTCATACAGAGGACAATTTCGGGGTCTGATTTGTCCTAGAATGTCACTGCGCTCTCATCGGACCACAGAAATTACTTTGGTGCTGGGAAGGCTTTGTGGGAATGCAATGACTTTCATGCGGGTGAGAAAGAGAGAGAGAGAGAGAGAGAGAGACAGAGAGAGAGAGAGACAGAGGTCTCCATCTGAAGAGGCAGTTTGATTGCTTTGTGCTCTACCAAATAAGTTCATGTACGCAAATCTCAAGCAGCAGCCTGTGTGATGCTGCTGGAGACATGTTTCTGTGCTGCAGATATAGAAGCACCACTTGAACTCAATGACAAATACTGAATGCTGTGAAAACATTTCTTGTAATAAAGTTGAACAGGTTCATCATATTGATTATTCTGCATAGCAGAGAGGGATGATCAGCAACAATAATTACAGAAACAGTAAAATTACGAAAATGGGTGAAAACTACAGTCCGAGTCCGAGATATTCAAAGATCACATTGCGTCTTTGCCGGACGACCCTGCGATGTTTTGCTGGAGCCCTCTGTGCCGACACCTCCACTGCGCCGACAGACTTTCAAGTGAATGAGAGGACTAGCTTTTTTCATGCACCTTTTTTGAATGCAGCCTTACGGTGCATGCCCACCACTGTATGCCACCAATTCGTATAAACTCAAGTTTGCCCTGCTGGTTGCTTGTGGGCGTGGGTGGTACATAACTTCCTGTTAGCGGGCTATGGGAAAATAATTAGGAAAAATTTGTATCGTATCGTGATGAAATCGTATATCGAAATATCGTGGTACACAATTACATAATTGATAATAAGCACCTGCTAATTCAAACTTCCACTGAATACCCCAGTGTAATTAAATCAAACTATTGTCTTAAAGTGATTACTCTGTATGTGTGCATGCATGTAAACATAGTCAGTGTACAGCTGGAAAAAAATATTTATTTTTCTCTCTATAATTTCTCTAAAGCTCAGTACTTTTAGTAAAACCTTTCAGTACAGGAAAGGCTTTACCATGTGGTTATTTCAGACTATTTATTTATTAGATTACCAGAAAACATGCTATATCGTGATGTACATCATTATCGAGATATGAAATTGCAAGATTTAGGACATATTGCCCAGCCATAGTGTGTGTGTGTGTGTGTGTGTGTGTATATATATATATGTATATATATATATGTATATATATATATATATATATATATACATACATATCAGTCACCTAAATCAACCAGGACTGAAATCTTAAGGATTATAATTTTAATGCATTTCAAGACTATAATGTTCCAAAGTTAAAATGACTGATAATAACTGAGAATACTTAGCAGCAGGTTATGTATGAGGACTGTTCTGATCACACAGTTGGTGTGATGACAGATCTGACATCTGAAAAATCGAGCCTTGGGCTGTGAACTGGTGCCTCATGGGACGACAGGGACAGAGTTGTGTGTTTGTGTTCCATGTTTGCATGGCATGTCCACACATTGTCAAGACCAGATCTCAGTGACAACATCAAACCTTTTGAAATTCTTCACAGCGATGGCCTGAGGGTCAGGTCTCTGCTTTCATTTCTCAGAGCTGCCCCTGTTTGCTGTAGCCGGCCTGAATGCAAAGAGAGTGAAAAACACGGAGGCTGGGCTCCTGCAGCAGCACTGAAACGATCACGTTTCCCAAGCAGGAGCTGAAGCATCCTGCTTTGCTTGATTTGGCATTGAAGTGAGAATTAGCATCTTCTGCTCCACTGAACATTTGAATGTCTTTACAAATGCCATCTGGGTTACTAAGATACAGTAGGTATTCAGTGAAAAGAAAACAATGTTACAGTGCAGCAGCCCAATCCTTCAGAAAGCAGTGCTTGTAGTAGTAGTAGTATAGTATACTATGTGGATTTCACATGAAATGGCATCCATTTTCTGTAACTGCTGACATTGGGCGAGAGGCGGGGTACACCCTGGACAGGTTGCCAGTCAGTCACAGGGCTGACACATAGAGACAGACAGCCATTCACACTACAGGCAATTTAGAGTCAGCAATTAACCTGACATGCATGTCTTTGGACTGTGGGAGGAAGCCGGAGAACCCGGAGAAAAAGCACACTAACACAGGGGGAGAACATGCAAACTCCACACAGAAGGGCGGCAGAACCCTTCTGCCCACTGTACCGCCACACAGTGGCATATTAGTGTTGTCACGATACCACAATTTTGACAGTGTACAAAATACATTTATGAAATCATGAGTATTTTATTTTTTTGCGGTACCTTTCTAGTATCAGTATACCGTGCAACACCATGGTATTTTTGGTAAATACTGCTGTTGTGATTTGCTATGTTGTAATTCCAGGGTGATTTTCAAGATGATGTGTCGTGCTGGGTTTTCCCTTTTTTCCTTCTTTTTTTTTGCTTTGTCATGCTGTGTAGTGTCATGCTGTTGAACGCTGTGTTGTGTAATGATAAATGGACTGTACTTTTCTAGTCTTTTGCCTCCACGCAATGCGCTTTACACTACTAGTCATTCACATCGGTGGTTGGCCGAGGTTACCATGCAAGATACATGCTCATCAAGATATAAATATTCACACACACACACACACACGCCGCTGGCT